>NW_010579306.1:154944-171301 GCF_000705375.1 Tinamus guttatus | reverse complement strand
GTGGAACCGGTGGCCACATTCAGGTAAATCTGAAGAAGGAAACTGAGATGACAGGTGTGGAGAGAGAAGGAATTAATGGAGGAGTCCCATCAGGTTGTGGAGTAAGGACGAAACAGAGCAGATGGAAGCTCATCCTCTGGAGGATTCCGCTGAAGCCATGGAGGTGGATCCACCTATATGTGAGGAAGAGCCAATGGAGGTGGATCCACCTCCCGCAAAGGTGGCCTGCATGACCCCCTGGTTCCTGGGATGGCCGGCCGAAGAAGACCTAGGCAGAGCCACCCCAGAAGAGCCTGGGGCCATGCGGCCGCCGAGCTGCGCACGGCCACCAGCCCCTCGTCAGGAGATGTAGATGAGGGGCTGCGTGGCAGAAGAACATCTATGGGTGCAGTGCACAGCCACTGGTTCCTCCCTTTCCATTTCCCCCACCTTCCACAGGATGAAGGGGCTGCAGAAAGAGGCATGTGCAGAGCTCACACCAAGTCCAGCCAACCACCATGGGCCAATAAATAGAGTTCCTGAGTTTCAAGCGTTGTGTGAGCCCTTCTTTCCTGTCCTGCACTGGCCTGCTGTTGACTGCCCCAAGTCCTGAGGGAGAGGCAAGGGGACGGCCTGACTCCCTTGGGCTGCTGGGCCGTGGCGACGGGGGTCTGGTGGAGGGTTGGTGGGGCCACTGGAGGTTCCGGACGTGAGTTGTTCAGTCCAGCGTCAAGAAAGGCAATGGGGCTAGCTGTCTTCAGCTCCTTTGCTTCTCTGCGGGGCTGAAAATGGAGCATGGGTCTCCTTGGGGGTGCACAGAGAAGAGCACCATATGGATCAGAGGAGCTGTGCTCCCCTGGAGAAGCAAAGGGCCTCTATTCCAGCATGAAGATGAGTTGGATTCCAGCAGGGAGAGTGTTCCATGCTAATGATTTCATGAGGGCTAGTTTGTACAAGCTGCCAAAATATTTATTACCTCTTGGGCACTTGGGAGGGTTCCCCTGGATTGCAGTGCTGGATTTGGGCTCTCCCCCCACCAACATGCCTGCCAGACTGGCGGAGCCCAGCGCAGGGCCACAGAGGTGCTCAGGTGCTGCAGCACGTGGCCGAGAAGGGGAGGTGGAGGGACCTGGTCTCGTTCAGTGTTCACGGGAGACGGCTCCTTTCACACAATCTGCAGAGCCCTCCCTTTTACCTCTGCGTGCTGCGTTTGACAGTGCCCCAGCTCCAAAGAAGGAGGGCTGAAATCAAGTGCCTTGATGGTGGAGTTGCCAGTGCTGTGAGCACTGCCTGCCTGGCCACTGCTTTGCTTGAAGATGGACTAGGGAACATCAGGGAAAGCAATAAATGAAAAAAAAAAAAACCCACAATAGGAGGAAATGGCAGTCCCACCGAGTACAGGCACATCTACCTTAAAGGTGTTGGTAGTCATTAGAGCTACCAGGAATATAAATGACCCTTTTCTTTCTGCTGCATGGAAGATTGCTTATAAATTAAAATACTTTAAAACACGCGTCTTCTAGTTAATAAGACCAAAGAAGAGCAAAATATCTGTATTTCTTTATTTACTGTGCCTCATCATAAGACACTAGCTGAGAGTGATACCAACATTATGTTGCTTGCAGTTACACATATGAGCCACTGCAAATCAACTGCTGCAGAACCAGGCTGCAATTCTTGATGCCTGATGTATGCAGACATGCAGTAGATTAACGTGCACCATCTCCTTTTTTCTTAGTTGTGTTTTCACTGAATATTATGGCTATGTATTTGAGAGATCCATCCTTTTACTGACAGCTCTGTCTTCTGTAACTACGAAAATTTGAAAATTAAAACATAGTATTTCTAATATAGTTTGCACTTTATTCCAGTAACAATTATACAGATTTACATGGAGGACAACAAAAATGACATACTAGACCAGCTTAGCTGAATGCTTGGATGATATCAGTAGAACACCAGCTGTAAATCCAGCTTTCTACAATACAGATGATTTGAAGATGTGCCTACACAGGAGTGAGCTAGAGAAGAAAGTTCAAGTGCTACTTTTTCCAGTTTTACAGATACACTGCACTATCACTACACTGTTGTTAACTACTTTTTTAAATCTCATATTCTACTGTTGGAACAATGTCTTTTTTTCCTTAAAAGCTTCCACTATTAAAAAGGGGGAAAATATCTTGACAGTTCCGAAACACGACTTTTCCTTAGGAAGAGGAGCTTATATTTAATTTCAGAGAACATTAGTGAAAGCTTTCATTACTATGAAGAAACTCTGAAACATAACTCCTTTGCATCATAGAACACTGACTAAACTAAGAACAAATGTGGGTTTTTTATGTGTTTGTTTTTGTTTTGTTTTGGTAATAACCAATTGGTAGGCTTTTAAGTTCCTAACATCTAAAGAGACTCTCGGAGAACTTATTTTTCACACCCCAGATATTTAATCAATACTTAAATGGAATTGTATACTATGCTTAGAAGTATAAAGACTGACTGCCATCATTAAAATTTAAAGTTTCAGAATAGGTTTAACATAAGAAAATCTGATCTGTTTAATGCTGCACTATGAAGATGAAGTGACAAAATAATGAGTTTCCAACAAATTATGAAGGCATAACCATACAGCCAAGGTAACATTCCCAGTGTGTGGAATTAACAGTTAGTGAACTTGCTAATTAAGTAGATGATTCATACAGCGTACAGGTAGCTTCAAGTCTGGAGGCAGTTCCCCCGAAAGCAGCCAGACTCCACATGGGTCTCAAGTTAAACGGTCCAGCAACAGACCAAGTAGTTTGGTGAGCTGAATTCACATGAATTCATCCTTGCCTACAGTATTTAACCATGCTCCTGATAAGGGCTCAACACTATGAAGCATCTTAATCGATATCAATCACAAATTTCCAAACTGTTTTTTTCCCATTTTATTTACCTGTTCTGTTGTTTAACAAAGAGCCAAGGAACAGCAAAATACGAACAGTGTAACATGGCATACTAGGGATCTCACCATTTTCTGCAAAATGCCTGGTAAGGTGGGGATAACTTGAAGACACTACTTTTAAATCACAGTCAGAATTATATACAGCAGCTGTAGTGACCAGCAGAAAACAGGCGCACGTGACTTTTGTAGAGGTGGTGTCGGAAGCTGGCGGGCAGGCTGGAGAGCTGCTATTTCTTCATCTCCAGGATTGCACTTCCTGGCCCTCTGTGTTTGGCGCTGCAGATGTTGCAGAACTGAACAGGAGAGACCTGGACATTAAAAAAAAAACAAAAAAAAACAAAAAAAAACAAGACGCTCTTAGGGAAACGTAGCCCAGTTAGAATCAAGGAAGACAAATGAAAGTTGCTGACACCTTTCGCAGCCGCAGCTCTCACTTTGGGTATTGCTGCACTGATTTTCAACAGCTGCGGATTTGGCCTGAAAGCCACATATGAGCATATTTGAGCTACTCAGCCCTGGTGAGGCCACATCTGGAGTATTGTGTCCAGTTCTGGGCTCCACAGTATAAGAGGGATGTGGAGCTGCTGGAGAGAGTCCAGCGCAGGGCTACAAGGATGATCAGGGGCCTGGAACATCTGCCCTATGAGGAGAGGCTGAGGGAGCTGGGCCTGTTCAGCCTGGAGAAGAGAAGGCTGAGAGGGGATCTAATCAGTGTATATAAATACCTCAAGGGAGGGAGTGCAGAGGATGGTGCTGGTCTCTTTTCAGTGGTGGCCACTGATAGGACCAGAGGAAATGGCCGGAAACTGAAACACTAAAAGTTCCACAGGAACTTAAGGAAAAATTTCTTAACAGTGAGGGTGACAGAGCACTGGAACAGGCTGCCCAGAGAGGCTGTGGAGTCTCCTTCTCTGGAGATCTTCCAAACCCGCTTGGACGCAGTCCTGTGCCACGTGCTCTAGGTGACCCTGCGTGTGCAGGGGGTTGGACTAGATGATCTCTAGAGGCCCCTTCCAACCCTAAGCATTCTATGATTCTATGATTCTATATGTGTTTATTATTACCTCCTGTGCTTAGCCCTGTGTGATGCTTTGTGCAGGCATTACTTTCCTCTCAATACATTTTAATAATTTTAGATTATTCTCAGATAACCATATTTCTGGTAACATAGTTGAGCACACATCCTACAGCATGTGGCTATAAACAGTTGGCTTAATTTGCTACTTGCTCATTCCAACTGATTCACCAAATTTATTTTTTACTAAACATTCATTTCCAGTCACGGAAACAGAATCAGAAAGTTTTAATTCCATTTTCTTTGTACTTTTGTTCTAATTGGTTCCAATGGAACCATTCCAATGCTTCCATTTCTAAAATCAAATCTGCTTATTCCTAAAAGTTACTTTTTTTTTCTCATTGAAATAATTTGATTCCCTGAAGAAGAAAGAAAGATGAACATAAAAAACAATTACAAAGGTATTTAAGTATTCACTTGCTGAAACATGGCCATTTTTTTCTTCCACATCAAAATCATGCACTTGAGAAAATATCTTCATTTTTGCTTTTAACTTACATGCTTTTAGAGCTTCAATGGAAGAAAATTAATACAAAATTCAAACAGCTCATATCCCTTGCAGCTCTTGAAGCTGCATTTCATATTGAGATTGCAAAAGTGCTAGAAGACTTCTCAAACAGCAGCAATTCCTTTCTAAAGCCATATACTTTGGCTGCAGTGGAGCTAGCCAACCTTCCCCCTAATCACATAATGCAGGATCGCACTGCAAAGAACTACTACGATCACATTATCATCACAAAGAGACCCCATGCTTTCTTTCCACTGATTACAAAACGAAATAATTTGCCCTTCTGTCTTTGACAGAGACTAGGGCAGTTCCTTACTGTGTTAGACACCGGGAGGCACTCTTTGTGAAACATGTGTCTGCAGTGGAACACGACCACACTGAAGGACTTGGATGCATTTGGGAAAAGAAAAGGCAAAACTATTGCAAGGGGACAGCGAAAAGAGAGAATTCAGTAGAACATGCAGAGACTGCAGGGGAACACGCCTGCCTGCCATTATGCATGGAGAAGCATAAGGCAGTATCTTTCAGACTGTTTTATTTTCATATTATTCTAGCTCATTTAATTTATTTCTTATTATTTCAGATCATTTGCAGAATCCATGCAGAGCGAAGCTTTCAGTTCACGGGACATTTTTAAGTGATATTTTTCATGCCAGTAAGTGCTACATAGTGTATTTTGGGAGAGGCAGAGTAATCTAACCCATGTAATTCAGTCATTCTGAAGAGAGGTTAGCAAGAAACTGTTGTATTTATGAGAGGAATGGGCCTTTTGTTTTGCAAATACTTAGCCACAACTAGAAGCCTATATAGAATAAACACCTATTGCAAGACTATTATCACTCATCATTACACTTCCATCATCCACGTTTCAGTCCTTGGCTCCCAATCACTCAATAGATGCAACCACAGCACTGGCACAGTCAGTTCTGCCAGGTTTTCTAACACTAAGTGTCTGCTCTGATCTTCACATGTGGTAAAAGCATAGTTATCTTACAATATTGCCACGAGGGGAGGGCTGGGGTCTGTGCACAACAGAAACAGACTGATATTTAAAAGATGATTATCAATGGCATTTCGATGAATAATAATAAATGTCATTTCCTCTAAAAATAAGATAAATCTCTTTCTCTTCTGGAAGAACATCCTACCTGAAGGAAGTATTGGAGAAAGGCATGATTCACAAATATTCTCCTCTGGAAAAAAAACAAATTGTGAACAAACTACATGTTTAGTGAACAAACAACATATTGCTATTAAAGACATGGATTTTGGTCTCAAAGTATTTACTTAAAATACATGATGTGGGAGACGAAAATTAAAGAGCAATACAGAAGTCATATTTCTATGAATGGCATGAAAAATGTCTAGACTGTCTTACTGTGGTGAAGGCAGAACCTCAGCAGCTGGACTGTCAAAGCTTAGAGCTGCACAGGCACATGGCAAACACATTGGAAAGCAAGAAAGGCCAGGCAGCTGATTTCTGGTAAGTCTTTCCATCAGCTCTTGCCTTTTAGCACTCACGTGCACCTCTTGTGAATTACACTACTGCTCACCTGCATCACTGGGGCCTTGGAAAATACTTCAATTATTTCTAAAAGCTATCTTTTAGCTTTTGCTTTGGTCACAGATGATTATCACCTGGATATCTTTGTTAGCACTTAGCATTTTTCACCTTTACAGACAAATTGCAATATGCAATACTGGCAAAAATGCTGGCTGAGGACAGGCAGATCAAGATGAAGAGTTGCAACTTGGGACTGGCACTTCAGAGACCCAAGCACTTTCTCTGCAAAGGGGAATAATCAGGATTCTGAACAACTTCCAAAGTGGACCTGCACGTGGCCCAGGTCTACAAATCAAGTAGACAGCTTCAAAACTCTGAAGGTTGCCACATTTCTTCTGTACCCACCATCCACCAGAACACCCTTCATCTGAGTGCGATGCATTTTCTTCAGTAACGAAAGAGAGTCGGCAACAAGGATCTTCTTGCAACCTTCCCGCAGCAGGATCTGTTGTGCAAAGAACACAAAACACAGATGACTTGGAATTGATGGGCTTATCAACTACCTGGGCAAGTCCCTCCGGGGTTCTGCTGAACATGAGGAAATAGGGAATGTTTTAGCCTTTTGAAGCTTTATACTTTCATGCTGGGAACAAAAAGGAAGGGATGGAGGAATCATTTTCACCATCATGACCAGCACTGTGTTATCACAGTCATACCACATCCTTGCTATGAGCATTTCTTAACAAAATACAAGTGAGGCATTTTTTACAGTGTCTCTCACCATTAGTTTCCAAACCAGAACAGACCATACAAGTACCACTCCAAGGTATGCTTGTTTACCTCTTTAGGCTAAATATACTACAGGCTTACTGAGAGCAGTAAAAAGACACACAGTACATGAAAGTTTGTGAATTCAAAGGTCTTTAATGGGTGAAAGGGATTTTCCTCTCCACCACGTCAATTGGTGTGAAGGGTGCAAACAATGAACAAGATAAAAAAAAAAAAAAAAAGAAGTTACCCATATCAAATACTTAAAATTTTCTGAAGGGAAATATGTGGAAGGTACCAGCTAAGCTCAGCTGAAAGATGCATTAATTTTGTGAGATGCCAATTGGCAAAAAGAATCGGAGAAAAACATTTCCTCTTTTCCTCTTTTTGTTGACTTAAGAGATTCAGCCCATAGTTTTGTTCTAACATAAACTTTTCCTTTTATGGGCACTATGTGCATTAACCAAAGGTCCATTGTTCGTGCATTCTTAGCAAAAATCTCCTCTCTCTTTCTACTTATTTAATCTTTTTCATTAGACAATGGCATGCCAATGCTGTGAAACACAAGCCTGGAAGCAAGGGCATCAAATTATATGGAACGTTAGTTGATTAAGCCTGAGGAGGCAGAACTGCAAAAACACCTCAATGTCAATAACACAGGGCAAGTTTATCAAAATACGACAAAGCCAAATATATTGTGCAGAGTGTTTATTCCCCCCCTGTAATATGTGCATGGTTCGGAAATTTGTTTTTCAAGACCACAATCCCTCTATAAAGTGTTTTCAAAGAAGCTCACAATTTTTAAGACAGATAATCCTTTTTCTTTTTCTCTTTTTAAAAGGGGTGGTATAAAAGTATCCATGCCTTCCCCCTGATATGTGTGCTACAAAAGACACTGGGCATGCTAAGCATCATCACAGCTAGTGTTACTACTTGCAAAGGAAAAAAATAGACTTTATAGGCAGATGAACACGGTCCAAAAATTCATCTCTTGCATACATACTGTGAACTGGTCACAATGGACTGCCAGGAGGGACACGCAGCTAAGACTACATATCTGCAACACCTGTGAAAACTGTCACCAAGTAACACTTCAAACATTTCAAAATGGGCATGTCAGAGGATGAATCATATCCTCCAGTATTAGAGACACAAAGCTAGACACCACTTCAGAGCACAAGAAACTGAATGCAGCTCTAAATGTTTTCTAAAAACATGTGCAATAAAAACATGTGCAATAATCTCAGGAGCTGAGTGGTTTGTTTTTTCTTTTAACTTTATCTAAGGACAAAAGAGAAAGACAAGAAAAGATCTGTTTAGATCCCATGCTTTGGGGTAAAGGGTGCTTAATTTAAAGAGTACACCCTAAGGAAGTGAGAATAAATTTAGGCCTTGGTGCTGCTTAGTGGTTAAATGAGTGCAAATGTCTCAAGGGCAATTAACAAATGCTTCCAAAGACACAACCAAAATTAAAGGCACTTGATTTTTAGCCATTATACCCAGCACCCGGATGGCCACTGTACAAGCTGCCATAGGTCCCACTGCCTCTCAGGAGTCTGAACAGCAGCTTGTGCATATCCAGCGCAAAAAATAAAAATCAACCCTTTTTCCAGATGCTGTTTTAAACAGTGTTCAGCACCTCATCAGTGGGATCCTCCCACTCATAACCTCTGCTAACTATCCACCAGGGAGCAGGTTCACGTCAAGTTCAAATTAATAAGTCAATATCTGAGCAAAAGAGCTAACCATAAAACCAAGGCATATGACAGGCGAACAAGTTGTTCTTTGTGTTAAAAGTAGGAAAAAGACTTGAAAGAATTAAATCTTCTAATTGAAGTAATAACCCTGAATTCATCTAATTTGAAAAACAGTTCCCAATGGTCATCAAAAGAGTGAAAAAGTTAACATTTTGTTCTAAAATGAGGGAGGTACCTACATTTTTCCAATGATACAAGTGTTTATGCGAGTATAACCCAAAGTTGAAAAGACTTCTATTTTAAAAATTTGGAAAATGCAACAAATCCAAAACTGACACAGGAACATGCAAATAAAATAAGAGGATTTTCCTGTCAGCCTTTTCTGCAAGATGTGTGTGTGCTATAATGCCTTAGAAACTACAGAGCTGTAGGGCAATTGCAAATCTTGCATTCAGCATAGCTCCTGCATCCTTTATTCACAAGTTAAGACTGCTGGCTTAATCAGGTATCGGAGACTTAGACATGTGTGACTCATTTCCTATGCTTTTTCAACTTCACTTCCAGTGAATGTAAAAGGAAAATACAAAGTTTGAGGGTATATTTCACAAAGTAGGTCTTAGTTCTTAGTTCATATCAAACAGTTGCAAAAATGAGGAATTCCAGTCCAAAAGAGGCTACAGGAAAAATATTATCAGTATCGCTTGTTTTATTGCAAAACACTAGGTTTTATTTATATGTTGGATAGAAACACTAGTAAATACTGATGTTGCTATAATGTTCAAGACTATTTGTGTTATTATTATGCTAAGGGAATTTTATAAGCCAACTGCACTGGTAAAGCCCCCATGGAAGTGGATGCTCTGTCCAAGTGTCTGAGTGGCACTGACTCCAACGGGGCCAGCAAAAGCACATCCGAATTACATGGCTTTCTAGTGCCTATCAAGCCTACGCAGTTTGTATCTACTTCATTCAAAAAGCCCAAAACAGATCAGTGCTGCTAATCTGGGTGCACCACACTCACTAACAAAAAACATATCTACACTTATTGCCAAACCTTACTTGGGCTTCTTGGCCTTTTTTTTTTTTTTTTTCCCTTTCTTTTTCTCCAGCAGAAAAACACACTCGCAGAATAAAGGGACTCAAGGACTGCTACCGGTCTGTTAAAAGATAATGTAGCTGGCTGGTGCTCTCATGCAAGTAAGTATGAAAATCAGTTTTACAGTTACACTGGCAACATATTTTCAAGTCCACAGAGATGAAGTTGAGTTTGATTTTGTGTCTTTGAAAATGCTTTTAAATGCAAGTGTTATAGATGAAAATTACTCACCTTTTGTCAGGATATCAATATGAGTTGACTCGATTTGGTTAGCCTGTCATTGATTTGCATGGGATTTAATTATGTTGAAAATGTTCACTGAAGAATGGTGATTTACTTGCTGTTAAATAAGCAGTGCTCCAGGAACATGTCATTCCAAACAAGCAAGCATGTCTGTCCTTAAGACAACACATCTTTGCAAGTTTATAAATCAAAGGAAGTAGTCTGAAGCCCATTTTAGCTATAAATTTATGGCACTGAAAAATAGATTCATGAGTTAGATGCAACATATGATTTAAAAGGTTTAATCTACACTTTACTTGATAAATAATCCTGATAAAATGTAGACCTGGAACTTGGTCTTTGCTGTTTGTCTTCGTAACTCTATGAATGTTACTGCATACAGACAGTGAAGTCAGTATTATTCCAGTAGTAATTAAAATTCTTTATCAAATCTATAATAAGGAAGTGTTGCTCAGTTATTTATTATGGTTCTAAATACTTAGATGAGAGCAAAGGATGTTGGGGAGAAAGCATTACAAAAAAATGATCCTTGGGGAAAAGAAAAACCATTCTGAACTTCTTAACCTGGAGCTTTGAAGCCAATACTGAAAAGCACCTCAGCAAGTGCTTAAATCTTTTCCTGTTTAGAAAATATTAAGCCCATGCTCTAGGTTCATGCAAAATTGCATTTCCTGAAGTGGGAAAATAAGAATGGATATGAACAGGCAACTTAACAGATCTGTACTTGTAAAGCCACAGCAGGATCATATTTGAAGCGTATTTGAAAAGATGGACTAAGGGCAAAGAAGAAGCACTCACATGATCCAAATTTTATTTTTACCCATCGGAATATTTAATTGGCAATTACTGCTATGCCTGTTTTTCAGCTGGTGAACAGGGATCCACCTACGCTCCTGTGAAAGAGTTAATCCCATTACCTGGGAGCTGAGGTAAGCCCAGAGGTGCCCGCGCAACAGTGAGAGCAGCGCAACGGGCAGGCCGTAGCCACTGCACTGAATCAGTCTGCCCCATGCCGGCACTAAAACACACTTTAATTACTCATGGGGCCACCCCAGGTTCAAAACAGTTGCAAGGAATTTTGTTACATTACCAGAAGTCCCTCCTGCATTCCCTTATGCCACATGGTAACCTACACCTGGAATATCCTTGCAGCCAGTCAGTTGGATTCCATCGATTCTGCTAGGATATAAAGCCTTGTTTAAAAAGGGATAAAGGCCGTCAAACGCACTGCTTTTAATTCCCACCTATTATCTATAAATCACATTTAATGCAATGCTTATTGCCAAGGAAAGTTAGGATAGGAATTTTGCATTTGCCTACTTATATCAGTATAAAAATCTTACTCATTTTATCAGGGCTTGCAAGAGGAGGCTGCAATTAAACAACACTGCAACAACTAGAATATCCTTTTAGAGCTGATGTCGTGAAAAGATCAGCATTCACTTTTCACATTAAGCAGACCAAGGAATAAGTTCTGCCTTAACCTGCACTCCTCGCTCGTGCATACTCTGCAAACACTCTGCACAGTATTTTTGTTTTTGCCTTTGAAAAGAGGGACAACAAAACTTCACATATACAGAGGTTGAAAGCTCGAGAGAAGTAGTCACAGCAAGTCCTAACGAATGTAATTGTAATTAGGTGCAACCGGAAGAAATATGGATTACCGCACAAGTTCGAGAAGTTTGGTGTGAAAGGGGACACAAAACGGGTTTTAGTGAAATCCCAAGGAGTTGCACCAGGCCAGCATTCAGGATATGGATTTCACACTATAAAGGCTGACAGCAGTCACACAAGGAAGTGATGGAGCTCCACGCAAACTCACCCGCGCTTGGCCCGAACCAGCCCAACGAAGCAGCAGTGACCACAGGGCTGCCCTCGGCTGGGAAGGCGGCTGGGAAGCGGCGCCCGCGGCCTGGAGCACGCGCCGCACGCGGCCCTGCTCTCGGCAGCGCAGGGACACGCGTGCGCCCGCGCGGGAGGAGCTGCAACGGCAGCGCGGACTGCCAGCGCAGGCGGCCCGCGGGCTCGCTGCGGCGGCCTTCGCGTTGCCGTCACGCTTCCGGGACAGCCTTGCCTTAGGCTATAGCCTATGTTTCTCTCCAGAAAAATGATTTGCTTATAATTCCTTTCTGACTGGATTGTTTCGCAGTTGTAAAAACAAGACAAGCACAAATGTCATTAAGCTTCCCTAATTTCTATAATTCCTATGAGATACAGATTTTCGCCCTAGCACTATCCAAATCTACTTCAAAAATGAATTCATTTTAAATCCATGAAGTATTCCAATTAACAGCAAATAATTTTAGATATCACTCTGCAAGCTGAATACATCTTTTTAATCCCAAAGTAATTTTGCTGAAAGCTATTCGAAGACACAACGATCTTTCCCTCCCCAAAATGTGGCCAAACCATTTCCTCAGCTTTGGTAGAAGCCCCAGAAGATACTTTGCATTTATCTAAAGCTGCAGCTATGCAAACAGCACTATCTCTATTCTGCTTCCAGACATACAAAAAAGTCCAATTTTTAGGTCAGGAGACTGCAGGAATGGTAGCACCAGCCGCACAAGCAGCAGGGCATCAGCAGTGACAAGATTAAGGCAGCATTAACGTCTAAATGCAGCTATCCTTGAGAGGATAGTGGTATTTAGTGCCATCTGTTAGAAACTTGGAAATAATGCCACAATATGCAGTGCATGCAAGTGTATCTGGGGCAGCTCCTTGCACGTAATGGATATACAGAAGAACGTGACATTCAATATGCTTCTTTGAAATACTTAACACCATGTCTGAAGAACATGTAACCAAAAAATAATAACGAGAAAGTTTTGGATTGTTTCATTGATACCTTTTGGTATCAGTGAGAACCTGAGCAGGCCTAGGCTTGGTTTGACCCAGGAAGAGAGCAACCATGACGCTGGTGACAACAACCAAGCCTGTCTGCTTGCTGTAATATCTGTAATATCGGAACAAAAAAAAGGAATGTTTATGAGATTCAACAAATTGCAGTCTTAGCTACTTACAGGACTATGTTTGCTTGGACTCTACATCATCGCACTAGGTGCATTCAAACTGCTCTATGCACTTACTCTTTCAGGAGAAAAAGGTACAGAGTAGTGCTTTGGAGAGCTCAAGTACCGATCCTCTTTGATAGCACAGAAGGATAACTCTCTTATAAGTTCTTAAAACATGCAACAAAACCAGTCATTTAGGGAACTGCACAGATCCGTGCAATGACACTGGGGTAAGAACTGCCATAAGCCAGTGAGCAGCCCCTTTAAAAAATATGCACAAATGTCACTGCAATCTGCATATCTGACAGACATAAGAATTTTAGCTTGCAAGTTTATCGTCTTTTATTTAATATATGACACAACATACAGCTCTAAAACCTGATGCTTGGCTCTGCATGTGCACCTCTATGTTCTGCCTTCTCATCTATGAAACTTGGAATAAAAAAATGGTCAGAGAAACTTTCTGATATAGAACAGCCCGACAGTATAAGCTAAGACAAATCACCCAAGATCCTTCAAGTTGCACTTACCCACCAAGTTTATGATAGCATGGAAGAAATTTAGAAGTTCTTGAAACTATCAAGAGAAGAGACTCCTATAGTCTTGATGTATTTCTACTCCTCTTGTCAACATCATCTAACATCTACTAGTAGTGACAGAATCACAGGACAGAAGTCCTAACAAAATGAATCAACCTTCATGATGGCCAGGAGTTGTGTTTTTCAGAGGCAAAGTGGTTTTGCTGTCTCCCTGAAAATTCTATCATAGCAAGAATGCAAATTCACCTGCAAGTTGTAATCCTGAAGGATTTTCACTAGCGAGTCTCTCAAATTAGGAATCTCCATGCCTTCCTTAATTCGGTGGATCAAGAGAATGGGATCAACATGTGTTCCAATATTGTTCAACAGACCAGTAATAAAAGCTGCGAAAAAACAAAAACAAGACAAATAATTAAAAAAATCCAGCAAAACACCAGATGAAAGGATGTTTTACTGACAACTAAAAATATGGCTGATTCTACAGCAGTCAGCACTAAAAGATAACCTTGACAAACGCTTCGTTTACATTACTTTACATTACTTGAATATAGGATTTAGGGGAATATAGGATTACAATTACATTACTTGAATATAGGATTTTAGGGAAGGAAGAAGGATGCAATTCACAAAACTTCTAAGGTATACTGAAAAAGGATGCCAGAGTATGCAGTCTAAGTTATGAAAAACAATAATGCATTTCAATTCAGTACAAAGGAGTACTCAAGCAAACAGAGCCATCAGATGAACTTTGTTATGGGAACATCCCTTTTTTTATGCCAGAGTGTAAAAGCAAATTTTCAAGAAGCCTTTTGCTTAAACAGTGCAACTGGTTAAATGAAATATTAGGAGGAGGAACGTTAGGGTTATATTTTTTCTTCACCTCCCAAATCTGAGGAAGATCACTTGAATTTCTCTGCATAGGCAGACAGGACTGACAGAACTGTACAGCCTTTGAATCCCTTTGGCTCTAAAGATACATCACTAGTTGTACTATCAGACTCATTTTTAGCGATCAACTGCTTTCACGTAGGAGTTTCTGTGCTTCTGTTGGGTAACTTGAAAACATCATGCTTACAGTGCAGTAATGGATCCCGCTTGCCTCTTCTTGACAGAATTAGTGGTCTAGTGACAAAAAGATATGCACTCTCATGCTAATTCTAGAAGATACTCAATCCTCCAGAAACTTTAAAGACTTTATTTAAAGCCTTAAAACAGGGTGAAAAACTTATGAAGTAGAAAGTTAAACTGTTTCTCTTTTTTCTTAGTCATATGAACACTAAATCTGACTCCTGAACAAAGGTGATGTTGCTTAAGAGATTCTGTCAGTATTTATCTGAATTTTAGTACATGTTCGTAACTTGAGTGAAGGGCAAAACTAACAATTACAGATTTTCTCTTCGTTCCATAGACAGGAAACTGCATAGTCACCTTACTTCATGGGTGAAAGGCAAACCAAACTAACAGTTACAGATTTCTTTTGCCTCACAGACAGAAAACTGCAGTTACTTTACTGAAAGGGTAAAAAGATACAGCTCCTTCAATTTTCAGAATTTTGAAAGGAAAATAGCTGCAGTAAACAGAATACACAGCATCTTCATCAAGCCTGGAGACAGAGGTCTGGGTGTGTCTAAAATGCAGCCTCATATTCTGTCAAATTAAAAGCATGATTTTCTCATTAACTTCTGTTGTTAGAAATGTAATTATGCACAACTTAGTTGAATATTAAATGCCTAAGATCTATTCTGTAGCAAGCCCAAATGTTGTCTTACTTAAAGACCTTAAGCCCAGCAGCACAGCTACGTTGTGCTCCACAAACCAGAACACTTCCCAGCACCTCCATAAATACCTTCTGTAGCACATATGAGGATAACTCAATCCACCTGCATCTGCATTCCACAAAAAATACACACACAAGACTGCTGGGAAACTATCCTGCTTACGTGGTTTGTCAATAGAATATAAGATGAGGTCTTCCCAAAGTTCCCCGTCATCTTGTTCCTTGGCAAATTCAATAGCCTTATCCACATCATGCAATTCTTCCATTATCATCTTCAAGGCACTGCGGCTGTTACCCATTCTGCCTAGAAGGACAAGAAGTCAGTCACGTGGTTAGGAATCCTAAAGCACTGAGCACTGACAGCTATTGAGAAAGTTCGCATCTTCCTTTCCACAACAGTATTAAAAGTGTGAAGTTGCCTCAAACTAACTTGGCCAAGCACAAATCTAATCTCATTTCTTGTGAGCAAAACCTGAACGCGTGCTTGCAGAACTGAACTGGGACCTGAAATCTTTCCTAACTATGTGAAGCAGGCAGTCGGAACTGCAGCAACATCTCAGATAACAACGGAGTATGTGCACGTACACATGCAAACTGTTAAGTGATTGACCCCCCTAGTAAGACCCTGCATGGACAAGTTCAACTTGTAGTAAAGACAGTGTGTCTTAGCCCCATGGAAAATGAAAGGGTAGAGGATGAAGGAATAGTGGAAGCTGTGTGTTATTTTTTAAGTAAAGTCATGCCAAAATTAGGCTTTTCTTTTTCCTTTCTCTCTCTTCTCTAGGAGACTGTGGTCTCCTCCCTACCAAACAAATAAGATCAGATAAGATCAAAACCCCAACTCTTCCACCAACAAATCCAACGACCTCTTCTCCCACCAAAACAAACAAACAAAAAACACAACAAACAAGCAAACAAAACCCACAAAAAAAACCAAACAGAAGCACAAAAGCACAACAGCACACTAACACCACTCGCGAAGCTAAAGGACATTATAAATAGTCCAGTGCTTTATTCTATTTTCTAAATCATGTTACTTAGTTCGGTGATAGTAGACAACGCATCACTTTTTTCCCAGCCTAAACTTCATGACAAGATTGAAAGTTGAAGTTCAGTGCAGGCATAGTTACTCACTCAGAAGATACACCGTTTCTTCTACAAAGTTCCTCTGTTGGCAGATCTCAAGAGCCTAGAATTTAAGAAGAGTGAGGAGGGAAAG
>NW_010579306.1:74313-154928 GCF_000705375.1 Tinamus guttatus | reverse complement strand
GAAAAAGAATACAGATAACAAACAATGTGACAAATGCTACAAAGGCTAAACGTTACTTCTTCATGAAGATGCATTACTCATTTTGACAGGTCACAGGTGCCTTAATATGAACTATCAGGTCCTCTAGCATTTATTAAAAGGAGAGATACGAAGGCTGTTCTTGTCTTTTTTTTTCTCCAGGCTTTAATGAATCCAGGGACAGCCTGAATGTCTCAGTCTAAATTACACCAATCTCTAATCTACTGGCAATTTTTCTTCTACTTCCAAAAGTTGGTTAGTCCAAAAGCATTAAGGCTATCTGCTTTCAAACCTTCTTCCTCTAAAAGGGCTCTCTGGAGATCTCTAGGGATGCAGGGCAACTTGACATTCGCTCATTTGTGACACGGGGTTGGCTGTAAACCTCTGAGGATAACCCAGAAGATGAGGGAACAAACAACCTAACCCTGGTATGAAAGAACACAAAGGAAGCTTCTTCTGCAAAATTTGGTTTGAAGACCTCAGTTACCACAGGCAGTTTCAAAGTTGACAAACATGTAACACAATAAATAAAAGAATATATGTGCACAGGTGACAGTCATCTTTTATCTCCACTGAGAAATTAAACTACTGGATTTTGAGTCTCTCTCAAGTGTTACACGTTACTGAACCTCATGCTCCCTCTAGAGGAAAATAGGGAATATACATACACTTCTCAATTTATTGGATAAAACATTTGTTAAGCTCCATTTGAATTATAGCATTACAGCACTGAACATTATAGTCATCAGAAAAGTTTAAAAGTCGACATTAAGTTTTTAAAAAGTTTAAAGGTTTTTTCTTTCGACATTGCACTGGAATCTGCTGAATACAAAATGAAAAAAATGGTACCTTCTACATTAAGTTCCTGTTTTTATTTCCTTAGAACAAAGATTTGTTGCAAAAAATGCATATTACTGTATATGCATGGTAAAAGAGATTATCCACAAAATGGCTAGTGAAAGGAAATTCAATGTTATGTACAGATAGTGGTGGTGGCCTTCCTCCCCTCCTTAGCTTCTTTCTTATCGAAAGATATTTAAACATGTTAACAACAGTTATAATGACTCTCTAACATCAATTTCTTTTTTCTCACCTCAGTTACTATGGCATCACCCACTCAAAAGTTCATTGGCATCACTTACATACAGCACTTTTCTGTACTACTCATCATGAGCAGGTGAGCTACTAGCACAATCATTATAGTTTTTTCATGTGAATCCATCATCATTCTAATAATACAGAGGGCAAAAACTAGGATGGAGGCGTGCAGAGCTAAAAACAAGCAAACATGGACAGAAGTCTGTGGCTGAAAACTTCTCAGGCTTAAAGCCTAAAAAGAACACGGAGACCATCTAATTTCGTGCAGCAGTTGCACAAAGAACAAGACTGCAGCTCTGACAAAGTATTTTCCAGGGTTTCTTGCTGCTGCACAGAAAAGAAGGCTGACAATTGACAGGAGCAAGCAAAGAGTGGTACTAGGAATGGCACCAGCTCTGTTTAGAATGCCAGTTAGGTGAATTGAAGCATTTGATATTACACTGAAAAATATTCCATTGGTGTCATCATAGTGTGTGCACACAGAGAGGACAGCTTCCAGAATGGCAGAGCAGCACAGATGTTAGCAGCGCCAAATACAAATAATGAGGTAGTGATGAAGTTGAAGAGGAAAACTTACATTTCCAATAAATTCACTTAAGTTCAAACAGGAGACGGAAGAAAAAACAAAAGAGATAGTTTTTTTAAAAAAATTGCTTGTTTGTTTGTTTCTGGAAGAAGCAGAAGGCATGCAAGGTAGAAATGTTAAGGAAGGTGGAGACATGGCACTCTAAAATCTTTTGTCTACTGGAAAGTACCAGAAAAAAATATGTTCATCTCTGCTGGCTTACAGAGTGTTACATGGCTTTAATCAGCTGAAATTTAGGACTTTAGATCCCAAGATACAAGCAGTCACTTGCCTTCAGTTACAGCTATTGAGTTTTTGACATCTAACTCTATCTAACACTACCTTTGGCAAAATGATTCTTGATGTTTTTGCAAGCACACCCAGTGCCCAGTCCGTACTGGTGCTAGACTGTAGGTGTGCATCCCACATGAGTTCAGCATGTCCGCACTACAACATCCTCACGGGCTTCAGCCCTGTGAGCTAAAGGAAGACCCTAGCAGCCGTCAGCCTGCAAAACAAACCTGTGTGCCCATCACAAACTCAAAATATTCCTTCTTTCGGCAGCAGAGGGCAGTAGCAGATACAAAAGTTTATAGTTAATACAAGATACAGACTTAAAAATTGCAGGAAGCGTGTTTAGATTGTGAGTCTTACCTTTTCTAGCGGGCAGTGGGTGCTGTCTCGGAGAAAGGGCAATAGATTTGGACGATCATATTCAGCATAAAGGCTGATCTGTTTCTCATGATATCGCTGTCCTTTATGGTGGTCTCTTTTGAAAAGCTTGTGCAAATACTAGAAATCAGAAGAGAGAGAGGTAGAACTCAAATGTTGATATAATGCCATCTGGACTTTGCCAATGAAACAGTCCTGCTCAATAACCTTCTTAGAACCATGCCAGGCAGAGAGATTAAATGATAATTCAGAAGATGAATTTTATATTTTTTTGTGAAGTATCTGCATCACAGCAGCCTCCAAAACCTGCTCTGTAAAATTCTGCAAAGCTCTTGGGATACAGACTGCACTTCCTAGGGCTGCTTGCCAAAATCATCTCTCTCTTACATAACCCCACTGGCTCCATGAGATCGATGCCCTGAGCCTCACTTGTACACAGCACCAAACTACTCTTCCTCTCCCGTATGCAGCCCGACACCATGGTTGCATATTATATATTCTGCAGGCAACACCTTCAAACTGAAGAGGTGCTCTCACAAATAGGGAACTACAGCCTTACACTAATATTGTAATTCTGCACAAACAAGAGCAATCCTATGGAAGTTGCAGCTCCAGAAACACAAGGAATTCACTGTCTCAGTGAAGCAGAAAAATGTGCTTCAGAGTTGTACTCACTGTCCAGACCTACTTTTGGACAGGAAAAGAAGAGGGCTCTGAGCAAGAAAAAATAACTGTCCAGGGAAGACCTGCACCTGTAACACCATAATGCTACCAAATAAAGAGCGACATCTCACACACATACATTTAAAAGTTATTTTACTCTTTTACAAATGCTAACGCCATGTTAAAACTGGATTAGCAAAAGCAGCCACCTTGGCTTATAGCGATCAATGAGATCTCAGTGTCACGTGCACACTGACAAGATAACCACATCTATAAAAGATGCGTCAGGAGAGCGCCCCAGGACAGAATTTATTCATCTCAAAGAGAAACCAATAGAATATAGAAATGTTTACCACATGCTGTAGTTCAGGCCTGTTTTCTAATTCTTCAACGACTCTGTCGATCTGAAAGAAAAACAAATTAAAAGCAACAGCTTCACAAGCCTGTGTTGAACATCACATTGACAAGGATCAAAGAAGGATGGGTAACATGGGCAAGAACATGGAAAACTGTTCTATTAACTTTGTATACTCACAGAAATTTTATCTTCGTTATCCAAAAGCATGTCCACTGCTTTCTGAAGTGAAGAAAAGAACATGGTTGAGAAACAGGTATGTGCACTGTCTCACTCTATACAGTGCTACGCTTGTTTGCTGATGGATATCGCAGACGTACTCTTTTTCAGCGACATTAATTCAGGGAGCAGTTTGCATAACATCAACACTCTGCAACAACACAGCACCATGTATTCTTCCAGAATGCTTCTCCTAAGTTCCCATACGAATAGCAATCACTACTGGGCACTTACATCACAGATCAAGTATGCCCTTTGAATCATGGGTCACAGAAGGCCACTGCCAAATGCAGTAAAAGTATTTTCCCCATTCCAAGAGGGAACTGCAAAATGATGGCTATTGTACAGGAAACACGCAACAACTTGCCTTGCAACTGGATTCTTCCTGGCTCTCTACACACACATACCATTAACACAAGCAAACGAAATCACGTAAGGGGACTGAGTTCCTCTTCTGCATTCTCTTCCCCAAGATGAAATTTTGTTTCACATCAAAACACAGTTTCCCGACAAAACCCACTCTATTTGTTAAACAAGAATTATACATTACTTCCCTTATGCAGTTTAGAACTGCCCTGTATCATCAAAGAGTATCATCTTTGGTACAGACGTTAGATAACCTCATATTTTAGCTCCAGTGCTGAAACAGCTGTGCAGAAGGACGTCTGCTTGACTTTTCACCCAAGGATCACATAGACCCTTTCCCCAAAGCTCTTACCAAAGCACATTTCCTAAGGTTTTAGCCAGATTGGAAGAAAGAAGATTGAATTCAGCATAATAGGCACAATTCCTTTTTTTTTTTTTTTAAAAATGGTTAATAGCTCTGCAAACTTTCAGAAGCAGATTGACTGCAAAAAAGAAAGGTAGCAACTATATTCAACATACTTTTCACAATAAATTCACTGCCTCTTTTTTTTTTTTTTTCTGGCAGCACCATTATTTGATTAGAAACTCAGAAAGGGTATCATCATGGAAGTCAACTCGAGAATCACAAGGATGATCTTGGATCTGCCACTCCTGTTCTCTCATTATGAATGATACTCAGATTAAAATATAAAGGAAAAGTTAAATTCTTAGGTCAATTATTCTGCAAACTGTGCAAATATTTCCTTTACTTTAGAATGTATCTAGACATAATAAACCCATTCCTTGCCTCAAAACTGTCTATAGCTCATTCATTTTTAATCAATTTAAACCTCTAGTTGAAAGTGAATATAAGAATCATTAAAACCCACCATACCTCTGCATCAAAGTCCATGAGCAGAACAATTTTGTCTCTGATAGAACTGAAAAGATTGTGCTTGTGGATCAACTGGAAGACATCTTTGTGCCTCAGAGTGAGGTAAATTTCCAAAGCTCTTCCATAGCGCTGGTCATAAGTATACCTGATCAAGAAAGACACGGTGATACATATGATTTCATATATCTGAATGCAGGAAAATCTCTTCTGAAAGAATATATAAATTTACCCCAGGATATAAAGATTTTTAAAATACTACTTGAGTTGATGAATATCTGAAGAGTTGATGCAATTCACTTTTGCTGGAGGAACACTGGACAACAACATTTTCAACTCCATTTATATAGCAATCACAACATTTGTGTTCCGACCTCTATTCTCTGTATTTTCTATGAGCTTGCTATTTGTTGGAACTAACTAGAATTTACTTCAGATCTAAAACACATCTCAAGACTTTGGGACAGACTGTAGCAGAGCAACAGGCAGTAAGTCTACTCTCTTCAAAGAAGCAGTATTAGGAGACCATAGAGATCAGGCTGAGAGATCTGAAATGCAAACTTCACAGAAGAGGCTTCCTCTGACAACAAAACGCGAACAGCAGTGCCAGTTATTTGCTTTGGAATAAAAAAATAGCAAATCTAATCTTGTACCAAACTCTTTGCCTTTATCCTCCCTGTAAATTCTCTAAGAAAGGGAAAAGAATTGCTAAGCTGTGCAATCAGAGGAGTGGAGAGATGGCTGATATTCTGTAGACTGCAGCAAAACAAATGTTTCTCTCAAGAGAGTCAGTCAAATATTTAAAGGCAATAGGATATTACTGTGAGTTTACTTTTTTTTGGTAATTTTGTGAAATTGTACTCACAACTCTGCAAGTGTTCTCAGCAAAGTCCTATTCTGCGGGTCTTTCTTCAGGTGGTCCACTACAGCTTGAACTATGATTGTGTTGTTGTAGAGATCTCCAGGCCACTCTTTTATCAGGGTTGCAAACCCCTAAAAGTATAAAGGATAGTGAAGAAATAGAAAGAACTGCCTAAGGAACATATCAAACATCAAAGTCCCATCTAAGCCTCTGAGATGATACCTGCCGCGCTTCACCTCTAAGCCATTTTTACGTGCCCACAGACATAAACAGTGGAGAACACAGATGTTTCTTCTTAGGGCAACGTTATTAAGATTTATGAAGTCGAGTCTTTTTCAGGCGCTTCATGCTTTGTGAAGCATTTTATCACTTGTGTTGCATTAGACTGATTAAAAATAATAATGTTCATAACAAGCAACCAATCCCACAACATGTGTGTGCTCTGAAAAACATTCTACTTATTCATTTGGATACTGAAAAAAAATCCATCTTTTTCCCATGTTAATTAGTATTGAATTGTCTACTGATGATCTGTTTGAACACCACAGAGAATTTGTTCTCCGATTGCTAAGCTGCTGAGCATGTTTTGGTAGTGATAACCATTACGCATGGATGTGTCAGGCAGCCATACCTCATAGTCACTTTCCAAAAACTCATGCAGGACCATTTCATAGATAAGAGGTTTCAAAACTGGATCCCGTCTGGGCAAGTAGCGACTAATTGCCTATAGGAGCAAAGAAAAAGTCAGGGAGGGAATTACAACACAATTACAATTACAGGGAAAAAAAAAAAAAGACTATTGTGAAACAAACACAATAACCCCGTCTCTCAACATGACTTGTGAAACAAACACAATAACCCCGTCTCTCAACATGACTTGTGAAAAACACTATATATGCATATTTTAAGCAATATCCTAATGTAATTTGCTTTAACATGGCACATATTGAAAATATTTTATTTACCTGAGAGAATTTTCATTATAAAAATAGTGATAAGGTATTCACCGAAATGGGAAAATCAGTTGTTGGACTTACAGAAGTTCAAGTGTTCACTGCCAGTTGTTGGAAAATAAATACCACATAAAGTCCTTCTGAAGAGGCAAGTTTCCAAAATCTATTTGGACCAACTTTGCTACTTTATCTCGTAGAACAATATAAGCATTCATTAGCTGAGTGCATACATATAATTTATGTAACGTGTAGTCATTACATTTAATAAAGAGTTCTGCTTCACTAGCTATTTCTACTTACCCAAATGAAAATTAATTTGAGAATACATCTCTCTATGGGAAGGCTGAATGAGCATGATCTGCTGCTCTACAGGAGTTGCTAAGGAACTGCCTTCTGGCAGGCAAGAAATGAGAACCCAGGCGAGACGAAATCAGTCCGTACCAAGGAATTTGAGCACAGGGTTTCATTAGCACTATTACTATGCAACTAGAGCCTATTACTGCCTGCCAAAGCAAACCCTGCCACGACCAGCTGTGCCGGGACTTTGGGGATTGTATGTGAAGGTCCAACACTGATGAAGCTCCTCCAAATACGTGTAGGTATTGCTTACTGCCTACTAGCGACACGTGATGCGGTGATGTTCTGTTATTAGATTTAAGTTGCTGAATTGAGCAAAGGAAGAAAAATAGCATCTCGCTAGGACATAGTTTGTGTTGCAGCTTTATAAACAGCAGTGACTGCTCACAATAAATTCTCCTAATATTTAAATTGAAACAACTGCCTAGAGTTGCATGTTTCATGAAAGCCATCCATTTGTAGGTGAAAAAGGAGATGAAAAGACCGAAAAAATATTTTTAATGGCTTTACAGAAATTAACTGTTCATCCCTCACAGGACACCTCTTCTCTCCCTGTTGTTTGAGCTTGGCCAGCCTTCCAAAACACAGCATGAAGCCAGCATCAACTCCCACCGTCTGTTGCAGAATTTCATTACTAACTTCAGGCACTGTTTCCCCAGCTGCCATGGAGAATCAAATGCTCAAGCCCCCATAAAAAGGCGTCTTCATCCACAAAGCAAGAAAGCAATAACGCTGGATATCAGCTGAAGACTCAAAGAAGGGGGACACGCTTAAACTGCTGTTTTCATACCTGCTTTCTGCCTTCCTGCCACCTGCAGAGGAATGAGCGCCGTGCGCCAGGCTTTGCGGAGCCCCTTGGCTCGCGTTTTGACACACGGTGCGGCTGCGTCACGATGCAGAGGCCAGGCTGTCTCAGGAAGGAAATCTTGCCCACCTGCAATCCCACTGCTCCAAAGGAAAATCACAAGTGCCTCCTGCAGTTTGGTCTCCGTTCTCAAAGACAGAGGGGCATCCAGCTTATTTTTAAGCCTAGGCACATAGCTGAGCTAAGACCTGTGCTGAAGGTTACAAACTCTTCCTATTTTATTTTTAAACAGTAGTTCAGGAGTGAGGTCATATAGAGAGAAAAGCAGCTCCAGATTCGGGACACCTTTGTATCACTTCCTGAACCACACACTTCACCACAGAAAGTGACTGTAATAAAAAGAGGACGCTATAAACAGAACAGTTTTCTTCCTTCATTTCTTCTTAAGACATACTTTTAGACTTATGATCAATAGAGCTATCGAGGTGGGGTATACCTGAGAAACCCCACAAAAAAGCCAGTGTAAGACATTCTCAAAAGTCTCACCAGTTAAGACCAAACCGCACCCATTTGTTCCTCAGGGAGCCCCCACGAGATGAAACAGGCCGCAGGGATAACGTCATGCTGCGCTAAGCCCACGGGAGCCAGGGGAAGGCTTTGACATGTCCCCTAGCCAAGGCTGCCTCAGGCTGGTCCTCCTGCATCCCGGCTGGAAGCTGCTGCTCGTGGGGCAGAACGGAGCGCATCCCCCGCGCGCCAGCTGCCAAGACTCACGGCCTGGCCTCTTACTGCACACCCGCCTGCCTCAGCTGTCTGAGGTGAGACACCAGGTTTTACACGGAAGCGACTCCAGCACGAGCACATTATTCTACTGAGGGAATGGCTACCGGGCTCTGAAATCTTGCAATTACCATAGCAAGGTTTGATGCAGGAAATCCACTGAAAACACGAGAAACACTCTGATACCAAAAGGCAACCTCTGGTACTCAAACCATTCTAGCACTGACACTCAAAAAAAAAAACACTTAGCAAACACAAAATCCTCAAATCCTAATGGCAGTGACACTGTTAGGGTGCCACTGATAAATCCTTTCTTTCCTTCAGGAAAAGAAAGTGCAAACCTTTAGTTTCAATACTACCTTGGCTAGTGGCATGCCATGCTATACTTGGAAACATCACCTTTTGGGCACTGATTTATACATGTGAGGAAAATTCTGCAAGAGAACTTCTCAAAATGCAAAAGTAACTGCTGAGATTAACAGTGTCAATAAAATAAATATCCCAAAGTGAAGGATGCACCGTTCAAAGTTAATTTCACTTATTGGTGCCAGAAAACACACTGTCCACAAATCTCAAATACAGTCTCTTGATCTGCACCATAAGTCAGTACAGGCTATTTTTATTCTCGTACTTACTACCTGCTTGGTTGGATAGACAGCCACAAATTCCAAACAACACACAAAAGAATGCAAGAATTTTTAGGAACCATTTTATTTAGATCTGACTTTAGTTAATGCTTCATAATTTTCAGGGGCCTTTAATAACTTGGGAAGAGTTTTATGTGATTGCAATACAAAAAGAAGAAAGGCATATTCTAGAATTGCAGATTCAAACTGAATAATGTAACATACTGCACCTTACGTCTTTCTACAGTCAGCTTTCAGAGGGCAGAAAACAACTAACTGTTTAGAAAGGCAGTAATTTAACTGAGATGCTTTTGCAACAAACCTGCAAATATTTTTGCATTTTACAGTCTGCTGGATGATATAAGTGGGGATAAGAAAAACATCCATTCCAGACACTTGCAGCTGAAAACAAAATAAAACCAAAGGGACTAAAAAGCAGTGTATCAAAATTTCACCTGTCCCTTCACTCAAGTCCATTATTGGATTGAAATAAAAGACAGAAACATGAGATTTCACCTTCCAGTGTGGCACAGAGTGCACCAAACCACTAAGAACTCATACACAATGCAAAGCTGTTCCTGCACTGGCACGACTAACCCAAAAGCCAGGCATTTCTAAAAACCATAATGATGAAACACTTGCACTCTTGGAGCAGAATTAAACAGCTCAAAACCAGCAAGGGACTGCATGCTGTGAGATCTTAATAATATGTCCTTTTTGGCTCATTGACTTTGAACAGGAAGACATAAAATTCAGAAATAAAAGTAGCTGCGTTATCAAAGGGAGTGTGCATAATGTTTTCTACTGTTTGGCAGTGACAGCACTATAGCCTTATGTCCCAGGCAATTTATTAACTGAGGATCTCACATTAAACCTATACCCTTATGGCAGCTGGCTTGCAACCAGCGAAAACACAAGACAGGGCAAAGTGCTCCTCTCTCTTGATGGCATTTCTAGCAAACAGCATAGGTTTCCCCTGTTGCTTTGCAATTTAACTCTTCTTTGACATGCAATTTAACTATTCCTTGATAAATAAAGCTGTGGTTCTCTTGTCAAAGGACTTGAATTTTCAGGGAAGGCCCTCATCCATAGAGCCTCTGTTGCTTAAAAGATTTGGGACAGGACTTTTTAGGACATACTCAACAGGAGCATGAGAAATAAAGAACAGAAAGAAAGATCGGTGGGAATAGCATATCTAACTGTAAGCATCTTTGAAAGTAAAAGCCTTAGGGGTTTGTCTTTTCTTGTGGGATGTCAAAAAGTTAAAAATAGGCAGGGAAGTACTTGTATGTGCTATGCTTTCTGACCTGTTTTGAGCCTTATTAACATACATATATCAATCTAAAGGAGAACTGTGTAACTAGAGATCTTGACCAGGAATTTCAAGAACAGTGTCATATCTTGCTACCATGTCACATGCATAAAATGTTGAGCCATTTAGATATCTGGTGAAAACAAGCAGAAACTATAACAAGCCCGTTTCATGAGTTCCAAAAATGCAAGTTAACTTACCTTAAGCTGCCCAATTTCCTTAAACTTGTAAACTTCAAATTCCCACAGGTCTGTGTTTTTGCCAAGAATTTTCTGGCACTTTCTGGAAGGAAGATGAAAGGGGAGAGAACAAAGGTATATACACAAAATAATACAAATGTGACAGCTTAGTGCAAGGCATCCTTTCCCCTTTCCTCTCCTGTCAGGACACTTTCAAAGGTCACATATTTTGGCAACCATTGCTTCAGGCAGGGTATTCCAGCTACTCCTCCTTTCAGGTCTTGTCTGCTCAGTTTTGTTGCATCTAAGCAGACTTGACTGCCTACTCTGCATTCAACCCTTACTCATTTGAGACATATTATTACAAGTAGGTGATCTGTTAAACCCCAGCTCAATGAAATTAAGCACTTTAAAGATAAACATATACGTGCATACATATGTACACATACATGTACATGAAGATACAAATCTTATGTAATTTTTGAGCCTTACCCCGAATACCCAAAATTGACATTTTTATTTACACTCATGTAACCACAGTTTGCTTTCTGTGTTACGTGTGTTGACATTAGTAAGCTTAAACTTACCAACTTCCATGCTAAACATCAATTTCGAAAATCTCTTGTGAGTCTGAGGAATAAGGGTGTACTTTCAAAAGTATTTATGTCTCAGCTCTTAAGATTGTTTACAGTACTTTTTGGTTCACTTCAGGCAGAAAAATAAGAACAGTAACATACCTGCATGTTTTGAAACTTCCGGAATTACAGGGCACCTGGAATATCTCCATCACAACATACTTCTGAATCGTTAAGTCCTCCCCCCCCCCTTTTTTTTTCTCCTTTACACAGACACACTTTACCAAGCAAAGAAAATCTTTAATATTAAAGTTACCGAGCAGCCAGGTCATATTCTCCTTTCTCCACTAGGTGATTTATATAGGCCAAACCAATATCCTAAAGAGAAAGGGGATAAAAATAAGTCAGTACAGACAAAAGTTTGTAACTTTAGGTACTTCGCTGCCACAGGAACTGTTGTTACAGCTATATTGTTGGGCTAAGCATCAGTCCTAAGTTGGTACTACCAATTTTCCATGAGCTTTAAGGCCCACAAAGCAGTAGATGCAAGATACTTGTCTAAGCCCCTCACTCTTTTTTAAAAATAATTATTTTTTAATGTTTTAATCTTTTTATAATTCTCAGAAACTTACTGACATTGGGAAAGCCATGCTACTTCTACATGGTTCAAAACACACATATGATCATTTGGTGCTTGTATCAGTTATCTCAAGAATAAAAACCATCAGGAATAGCATGAAAACTCTTCTTTCTCAACACACAGAAAGTTTGCATCAGGGAAAAATAGTATTTATTGAGAACGTAAGTCCTAGTATTACTACATAAAGTACACATAATTTAGCAGGCAGCTTTTTTTATTATGCAGTGGTAGAGAATAGACACTAGGTGAGGTAACAGACTTTTATAACTAAAAAGCACTAAATCATACTGGATGTTTTTTGCTTACAGACCTGTTTTCATTTACATAATAGGTTTCCCTTAGAGAAGTTTATCATACTGCCCTGCTGTAAAATTCTTTGCTAGGCACTTAATATATGTATTGTCTCAAGTAGAGAGGCCTTCTTCTGTAACACCACCATCGGTGTAAAAGTCAATACGGGACAGTGTACCCACTGCATACCTGCGGAGTCATAGCACTAAAACACAACGTTTCCAGTTACAAAGAAGAGACCACAATGACAAGAACGAGTTGCGTTCATTTGCAACAAAAACAAAAGAATTGGGAAGACTTTTTTAGGTGCAGCAATTTTTTTTTTTTTAGTCAAAATCCTGTGGGCCAACACTCAGTGACCAGAGAAGGCAGTAAACGGATGGGGCTGTAGGATCTCCAGTTTTATATTACCCTTGAATTCTGCTGAAGATGTACAGAGAAGCTCTGATCATAATTGCAACCTGTAAAACACCCAAGAAGAACTGACTTGCTGAGTGCTGTGAAAGAGGAGACTGTGGTGTGGCCACGGCTTGGTAGAGAAAGCAAAAGTCGTTTTAATATCTGTCCCACTAATCCTTCGCTTCAGGCTTGATATCAACACTTTTTTCCTCCTCAATATATTCCACGGTTTTTCTATTAGATGCCAAACACTTAAAAACCTGTATATATTCACACTGACTTTCATCATAATGGAACAATATTTTTTGCACACCAGAAAAAAAGTTTTTTTTTTCCTACTATATTGTCTTGACCTTCCTTAGGAATTCCTTCATTTTTTTTTTTGGAAGGCAAACAAAGCAGCTAAATCATGCAACCTCTATGACAGCAGATATCAAGCCGTTAGGTCTTGACCCAACTTCTGGATTACACAAGAGGAAAAGAATTTTTAAGATGTATTGACCTGTAACATGCATACTATAGTAGTCATTCGGCTATAAGTTAAACACCTCCACTAATACTTCATACCGAAGTACAACACTTCATATTTAAAGCCGCAGCAGAAGCAGCAGAAATATCAATGCATTTACACCTAGATCAATTTAAAAGAGAGCTAAAAACTAGCAATGCTCTTGTGGCTGTTGCACTGTCTGTCCCTGCCTCCATCCCATTTTTTTTTAAGCATCAGTACCCTGTGTTGCTCTGTGAAGGAACTATAAACATGGGGAAATAACTATATAGGAGTTATTAACTACACATTTTAAAAAACGAGAACTGCAAACTAACATGAGATACCTAGATGTGAAACTTCAATTGAATCTTAATAGGATTTAAAAGATCTTCCATTTATCCCTCCAAAATTCCTGCCAAATCCTGTCACATGCACAAGCTAAACGTTAGAGAGGAATGTGTCACCCCCACACCCATTCTCAAATATTGCAATACAGTGCATTACTTGAAACGGCAGGAAATTTAATACGAAAATAAAACCAAATGGAAAAGCCCATCAGTAGCAAAGTGCAATTCTCTTTAATGTCAATAGCACTTTCATAAAATCTAGATCCTTTTCTGTTTCACACACTAATATTCTTGCTTCTGCAGCTGAAATCAGGAAATGGAATGCTGGCTGGAGTTTGCCTAACAGCTATTGTCTGCTGTGGTACGGAACAGGAACGTATTTGTAGCATCTCACAGGCTTCCGAAAGAAATCAAATGCTTTGTTTTGAATAAAAGTTTTGAGACTTACCAAAATCTTGTGTTTCTTTATGGTTTTCTGACTTATCTCAGCTGCCATCAAAGCTTCCTACAGTCATAAAGTAGAAAGACAGACATACCAGCCAAATAAACAAGACTTCAATACACAAAGCTCTAGAACTGCATATATCCTCTATTTTTGAGAGCATAGTGTTTGAAACACTAGAATTTTTAATGCCATGGTTGGATGAACAGCTCTGAATTCATACTCAAACAAAGCAGTCAACCAAAGAGAAAACTATTTTTGTTTCCATATGGGTTCACTCCACATTACTATATTAGGATCAAATCTCAAGACTACAATGCAACAGACAGAGCAATCCCATTGGAGCATTTTCAAATGAGAACTCTTCACTATCAAAATCTGTGAAAAAATTCATTGGGAAAGGAGAGGTGGGGGGAAGGGTGCTTCTCTGTCCCCCACCTTGTCCTCTGCCAGGAGGTGAAGCCTTCTCCTGGCAGAATGATTTATTTTTCTTAAGTGCAACTTGCCGCTCTTCTACCTCCTGCGAAAGTACAGGAAGAAAACTGGCACTTTTACAAAGAAAAATGAAACACTTAACAACACGAGCTACCTACTACCTTGAATGGCTTTCACGGAGACATGCACACAGTTTTCCCTGGCAAATTAATGGAGTCTTTGGGGACCAAATACTGTGATTTACATAAATGGCAAAACTGCACTCATTGTATGAGATTGCCATTTAGAAGGGAAAGCATCCACAAGGACTTGCACAAAACAGCATCATGAATGCCACGATTGCATTAATAAAAAGAACAAATGCTGAACGGCCTTCCTCTCTTCTTCTCTTCTAAATTATAAGCATTCAGCAAATAACTTTATGCTTTGCAGTAAGTACCCTAAGTGAACAATTTCGGGATACTGGAATTCAGAACAGCGGATAAATGTTGATATTGCCTGTAAAGATTTATCAGCATTATTGTAGATATTTAAATACATATGCTTAAAATCTACCAATATTTTAAAAACTAAGTACTGAATTGCTTTCTTTCAAGGAAGCTGCATATCCTTGCTTTTTATTATTAGTTTTGCTTCTTTCTGAGTGAAGTTACTTCCACCTACCTATTTACACCTAGAGTTTAAGTCTGTTTTATTTAGATTTTAAACGTTTCAACACTGGCAGTAAAGTGCAGCAATGCACAGTGCCTTAACACACCCTACTTGCTCCATAGCAGAAGCAGTTTAGAACAGGAAACTCCAATATCCGCCCTCAAGTCCATCTTTTTTCTTCCCTTCAGCCTGGACACATCTAGAAAAACACCTACATAGCCCATCAGTTAATCACTGTACTGCTTTAGAAATCAAGAAGCTCAGCTCTAATCAATTGTTAGTGACATCTAATACCTTTCATGTCTGACACTGAGAGCGTATTCACTGCCTCTAATTCAGATACTTCACTGGGGTGCAATTCAAAGCCTGCTTCCAGCTAGAAATCTTAGCTGCCCCTCAGAGACCACGGAGAGGAGCAGCAGCTCCTGTAGAGGTTGGTTCAAGTTCGAAATGAGTTGAGGGGATAAGGTGCTTTATAGCAAAGGGTTATGAACAACACCCTCCCTTGCAAGCATTTACACAGTGAGTGTAGGAACAGGCAATAGCTCATGCAAGGGAGCTCGCAAAGCTGCCCTCCCATCCTTCCCAGCCAGGAAAAGTCTGAAGAAAAGAATGTTGTAAAGATTACTTCATATTTCTTCTTTTCAAGAAGCCAGTCGATGTGGTCATCTTGGTCCCGTTCTTTAGCCACAACTACATCTCTTGGGCTGATGATATAAAAAAGTGATTCGCCTTCCGAATACTCTGCAAATGTACACATAGCTTTATTATTATATTTTCCCAGTTTTTAATACACTTGAGTTGGAGGTGGGAAGGAGGGATTAAGAAGAGGAGAGGCAAGCAAGACGACGAAGCTGCTCCTGCAGAACATACTTGTTTGAGAAGCTGTATTCTCCAATAAATTCAAACTAGTTTAAATAGCAAAAATTGCTTTCCAAGAAAAAACAAACAAAAAACCAAAGACAAAACCATTATTGCAAATTCTGATTCATCCAGTACGTGTAAACTTCATGACGGTTTAGGACACACACTTATACTTTTAGAGGACTATTAGACTACATACCCTGCAATAAACTTACCCTCCCCATCAAGGTCAAGGACATCAAAAGCATAAATGATAGATGCCATAACCCCTGGGGACACAGCACATCATTACAGCAATGCATTTGCAATGCTATAAGTTAAGGTTATATGTATAATGCATTTGCTTATACCATAAGCCTTTATTTTTGAGTAAGCTCAAAGTAGAATACACTCAAAGGTAAAACCAAGCGCAGAAGATGATCGCTCAGAATAGTTATGTTTTCTGAAGAACTCATGAAGAAAAGCTATCAATATTTTGTAGATATGAGAATGAAACCTGTCCCCTCTCCCTTACAAATACACTCCCCTACCTATAAACAGTGTCCAAAATAATGCTTTTCTCGAAGTCATCTGAAAAAAAATTCAGACCTGTCAAATTAACTAGAATATGCACGAAGAAGAAAAGCACAACTGTGGGCATCAGTGTGCCATTTAGGGACAAGCTTAAAGCAATCCCAATGGAATACCCAACTCTCTTGATAGGGATCGAGAGGTTTTGGTGATCAAGAATGGATACACTTTATTACTTGTGGCTTAAGGACACTGATGCAGACAAAGAGTTCTGCCAAGCCTATTTTTTAAGCTGTTTAAAAAACAGATTCATAGATTTTAAAAGCCAGAAGGAATGTTTCTATATAACACAGGCTTCTTCACTAAGAATATCTGCCTCAGCCTTGAAAGCTTTTTTCTGAAATAGAGCACATGTATCAGAAAACAACCCTATCTTCACTCAAAACAAACAAACAGAAGAACTCATAAATGATGAAGAATTCTCATGCTCTGCAGCATATATTCTGCTAAAGTTTAGTCTTCTTGACCATTACATAATTAAATCCATCTTCTAGGCAGAATTTGCCAAGCTCCAGTTTCTGTGCATGAGATTTTGCCTTTCTGGGATCTGCTATATGTTGATAGCTTTATCAATACAGAGATGCTATCAGATACATCTTACTGTTCAAATGACATTTATTCCATCTTTTGCTCTAAAGCAGCTTTCCCTGACACTGTCATTCACATCGCTATTTCTGAAGATCAAATTTGTTCAAAGAGCCCCAAGAACTCTTGTAGACCATACAGAATCAGTCTCTGTCAAAGGCACTGCATTCTATGGTACCAGAGATTTACACTCCTCCCTTCCCCAATATGTCTCTCTTACTACATAGCATTACAAATTATGATGTTTAAACATGCCCCTCTTTGCAGTCAAAGCAGGTTGTTGTTCTCTAATGTGAGATGTCCTTGTGGAATTTCTACCTTATACTTACATCTCTGCAATTGTGTCACAGGAGTTAAAAAGGCAGTCATTCAAGCAGATGCCACAAAAGCGAAACAGAAGCTTTGCCTCTTAATAAAGAAAGCCTTTTTTTTTTTTTACTAAGTTCTGAAAACAAAATAAAGTAATATTAAGATCACCTACCTAAATGATAATCTCTACATTCATTTTCTTGGAATCCTCTTACTGTTAGTGCATCCGAAGAGATCTCCTCACAGGACTCAGGTAGCGGTTGTACAATATCCAGTCTAGGTCTTGCACAACATTCCACTTCCTAGAAAAATGTAAACATCTTATTTGCATCCTACAGTTTACCTTACCAATGGCAACTGTCTGTCACCTATGAATAAGCCCAAAATTCATCAACTGCAAACATTTCCCAGTTTCCAGTTGTGATCTATGCAAGTTGTAAAGCTCTGCTCCACTGAGTAGCCATTATTGTGGCTGAAACATGTAGGAAAGTTATTTCTACTCTTGGCTTGCTTCCCCTGACAGATCAGCACAGAGAAGGAGGCTTAAACAGTCACAAGTCTAAACTTTTTCCTGAGTTTGCTCATTATTTTTCTGCTTTCGGTCACAGAGGTTTTCAGAGCTACCACAGATGACCATCAACCAGTGCCTACAGCAAGCACCGGAATTCCAAAATTTAAGTGAGGTTCTCAGCTAAGGTCATGCTCTATGAAACAATGTTATTTCAGTACTAGCTGGAGTTTAAAATTACACTTTTAAGCATCCATCAGTAGCAGAAGCAAAATTAATTCTAGAATAACCTAACCCCTTGGTATGCTGCTGATCTTAAGTAACATGGACTTCGGAAGTGTAATGTAGGTCATTTTGTTAAGATGACATAATAGATTTTCATTTTCTATCCAGGGAAAATATCTGGCTTCATCTACCTGTAGTCTTGATTATGTCAAGCTCTAAGACAATCCTTTGTCTGCCTATGAATTAAAACTAAGCATAGAATTGAAGAACAAGTTGACATAAGAAGAGACTTCATACTGATCTACCCTACTTAATTGGCAGTCTTAATTGGCAGAGTCACATCTTTTCCTAGTTTAACTGTTCCCATTGCAAATGAAAAATGAAAAAAAGAAAACCAAGTAAAGTTACAAGTACAAATCTGATTGGATAGGTAACAAATCAAAACAAAAAAGTTTTCAGCTGAGAGCTGTGACATCAAGCATTAAGACCACCACACAACTCAGAGGCACTTCTGCTGCAGGCTCAGCCAGGTAGGGGTCCGCTCGGCCCAGGATGCTGCTTCTGCCCACGCTGGGGCAGAGGCATGGCGTCAGAGACAAAAATTATTTCTTTGCAGTAATTATTGGGAGGACTAGGAGATTATCCGGGGTTTGCTATTTGTTTTGGCTTTTTCTGTTTCCTTGCTTTGAAAACAAATTAAAAACAAACACATAACAAACCTCTTTGCTATGTTCTATTACTACCACATTACCCGAAATTCTCTTTTCATCTTTTTTTCCTGCAGCAGCCAGGATGAGTTTAACCTTTCTCAGTTACTACCCGCCTTATGCTAGCTCTCCTCCAACGCTACTTTTCTGTGAATAACAGCTCCCAATTTCCTTGCTTCCTACCTTCAGCCAACCTTTCCTCCCCCCTCCTCATCCCATTTGTTTACCTCCTTTTCTTTCACTGACTCTCAGACCCTAGCATACTACTGCACTGGCTCTCTTGGGAAGCACTGCTGTGACATTATTTTTCTCCTTAATATAAATAAAGAAATAATAAGCTGACACCCTGCAGCAGAGCCAGGAGCTAACCCTATTGATTTCAGCAGCCTGGAGCATTTGTTTGAACCTACAGCATTTCATTGCCTGGCAACACGTGCGTGGAGTTGCTTAAGGTTACTATGGCGATGATCGTCTAATGCAGACATCCTATCAAAGAGATGATCAAGAGCATCTGCCACTCCGGCGCCGCAACTTCAAGGATTTCCTCTGCTACCTCTCCTTTCATTTTCCAATGTAAAATAAAGGCAGGAGACGGGCTCCTGCTCTCTCAGTGAAAGCGGCAGGCGTGAATTCTCATTTCTGCTTGCCCACGCAAATACCTCCTTGTGCCTGCTAATAAGTCATTTATCCCACCTCTGCCACACTAACTCCTATTGCTGGAGCTGATCAACTTCACTGTTCTCATTGCTTCTAACATGTGGTGTCACCAAGCCCCTCCTGAGGCTGAAAAGCTCCTTCATTTCTTCTGTTCCCCAAAAAAAAAAAAAAAAGAGAGAGAGAAAAAGAGGGGAAAAAATGGAAAAAGGAAACAAAAAAGAGAGAGAAACTATCTAGCGTGACTTTGCTTGCTGCAAGAAGCAAAGGAAAGCAGGCAGGAGTTCTAAGGACAAATACATTAGCCTTCAACACAACCTCTGCCGAGCCCAGTGCAGTCAGGTCAGGGAAGCGCCAGGCGCTGCTCCCTGCCCGTTCCCGCCGCGCTAGGCAGAGCCGCGCGCCTGGCTGCGGGCCCCGACCACGCAACGGCTTTTTGCTGCGAGGAAGCTGGAACCAGGAGAATTACCGTTTTTTCCGAAATCTCCTTTACGTAGGAAAGTACAACCAGCTGGTCACAGAGAGGGGCAAGTCCGCTGATATGGAATTCAGTTTCGAACTGGAAAACTGGAATACAGGAGAGGCAACAGATTAAGTAAATAAACAAGCAAAATTCACTGCCTGAGAAACACAGACAACTGATTTCCAGAGGCAAACAAGAGCACACAGTAGAAGCACCTCAGAGAAATGCAGACCCAATATGTATAACAAACCTACAGCCTTCCCAGTTGGATCAGCAAGATGAAGAAAAATTGCATTTAACAGATTAAATTCCACTAAGGGTTACAAAACGAAAGGTCTATGCTTCAGGACATGCTGGAGATGAGACATGTGAAATGAAGGGTCAGCTAGATTAGGAGTTCTCACATTGGGCAGAAAAGGGAAAAAAAAAAAAAAAAAAAAAAAAAGAAAAGACAAAAAGCAAAATCCAAACCAAAATCAGTAAAGTAGGTAATATATAAAACATCTTCTTAGCTTGGCATGTTTGTAGCGAGGCTTTACAGAATCCCACATGCTTTATCTATTGGTATTGGTATGGCATAAAAAACAAAGATCATTATTAATTTATCATTGCTTTAAACATCACAGGAAGATTTACAGATACACCTATTACAAAGGAAAGAAATGGTTAAAGAATAGTTCCTTTTCTTGTTCATAACACTGAAGATAAATTTCCTAACATCGCTCCTGAAATCAGGAAATTTAAACAATGACTGTTTTGGGAAAGAGGTAGAAAAGACCTTTCTAAAACCTCTTTTTAAGAGAATCCAAGCATATAAAAAATAGTTTTCTTGCTTACTAACTAGCAAGCTACATCACCAGTACCTACCGTTTCCTTCAATAGTTGCTAATCATTTTAGAAAACAGAAAATACAGCATTATGACAGCAAAAATAATTTTCTTAAACTAAGACGACTCCCTTCCTGCTAACGAAAAAAAAAAAAAAACACTGTCAAGTGAAGCACAGATTTGACAGCTGTCGCGATGATTAAGCAAATACCGTTTCCTATTTAATGCCTATAAACACTTTGACATCATTGCGGACAAGCGCACGACACCGGGATAAAACGCGCGACCTGCTCCGGGAGAGCACAGGCAGACACTCGTAATCCCCTCCGCAATTATCCTGTCCTCGCCTGCAGGACAGGCTCTTGAGGCTACTTGAACGGTCTGCACGTGTCATCTGAGGGACAATTTCAGAACAAACCATGTCAGAAACATCTACACGGGATATCTTACCTTCAGTTTACAGTTCAGCATTTAGGGGTTTCAAAGAATAGGGAAGATGGGAGGCAGAGGTAACAAGTTAAGGAAAAAATGAAGTCAGATCCAGGACACTGCTTCCAAGGACAGCAAAGAAAAAAATATTGACATTCATAAAAAGTGAGAACAGATATCCACTCTTAGAGGCATATAAAACGCTGATGTTTGAATTTTGGGAGGAAAATCATGTGGTAAACAGTACCTTAATAAAGATTACAGGGACAATTTCCAAAAAACATTGATGTTTCATTGACTTTTGCTAGAACTTCTGTTCTTTAGTCAGCTAAACACACTTAAAAACTTTTCCAACATCCATGTAATGTTGTATTTAGGATAAAGCAGTACTGCTCTTCAGCAAGACAGAAGAGAAGATCACTGCAAGACGCTGCTTTTAAATAGAGTTTAGTTTCCCAGGTATCACTTTTAGCTTTCTTGCAGCTCGTCCTCAAGAGGCACTGAGGAAACACAGAGCTCTTGCTCTGGCACTACAGCCTTGAACAACAAATATCTGATTCTTCTTGACCCAATAACAGTCTTGATGCAATAAAAAAAAGTTTTTTCGAAGAAATTACAGAAGTTATAGCAGCACAGACCACAAAATAGGTTAATGTGGCCCATCCCAGGCAGTTTAAGTAATCATTTGTTGTGGAAAAAGGAAGGGGGAGGAAATCCAGCGCAGACGTATTCCAGTAATGTTGTTAACTTGAAAAAGATCCAAAACAATTAAATCAAATGTAGCACACAAGTAAATGGGAATGACCTAGATATGGCCACGTGTTATGCATGTTTACGCCTGTCAGAAGAGAAGATGGAAAATATGCTGACATGGGATCCCCTCTATGCTCAGCCTCTATGTAGAGCTGTCAGACAGATTATCAAGAAATAAAAAAACAGAAAGCTGTAAACCTTTTCTCTTGTTCATTAAAGGAAAAATGTGACAAGAAGCACACTGCTGAGATGGGACCTATGCTACTTTATTTACCCAACCTCTATAAAAAAAAAAATGTATTTTAGAGATCCACATGCAGCAGGCAAGCTAAAAATATCTATTCCATTTAATCAAATTTCCTAAAACTACCCCTGCTTTAATACTACATATTTATAGAGCAAAATTTTGGTTACAGAGATGTCAGTGGTTTTGCTGCTGATCTCAACAGAGCCAAAGATTTGACATTATCTTTTGGGAAAGTAAGCAGGAAACTGAAGTTGAATGAACATGAACTTAACATGTAAGGGAGAGGGAGGCCTTCTTATTTTTTTTCTTTTCTTTTTTTTTTTTTTTAATTCTAGACAATGTAGGCAGGAAAAGGAGAAGCAAACACAGCCTATTTTTCATGTAGCTTATTCATGTATTATAGCAGCACAGCCACAAAGCAAAACAACCTGAGCTCAAATTCAGGGTGATTCTGGGGTGTTGGGATGATATCATTACTCATGCCCAAATTACATTTTAACCAGCTATCTTGTATTATTCCTGGGATGGTACCTCTACCACCAGTGCTTCTACGGGGCTGGGTTACATATGCAAAAAGAAAAAAACAAGAACAGTATACAAAATGGCCAGCTTTGATTAGCTATTATTAGATTTATGTAATTGTATTTGATATAACAGATTAAAAAGTGTTTTTTTCACAGTTGCATTCAGTTCCAATTAGAGGATGAAAAAAGGCCTTTGCCCCATATCAGCATCACTTATGTTGTCTTTACATAGATGTAAGTGAATCAGAGCATAAATATATACAGGTTCATTTTTTACAGAAATATAATTCACACTTTTAGGTGTATTACCCAGCATTAGTAAAAATGTAGTTTTTTTAACAGTTATATTTTTCTCTGAAAATCTTCACAGATGAATATCCTCTCATGCTTTTAAGTACTTCCTTGTTTACACCAGGTTTGTATCTTACATTACATCCAAAACAGTCTTCATATATCAATATTTCTAGTACAGACCCAATTCTGACTCGGAGAATGAACAAAACAGTAGATCTGGGGTAAGGACCAATGAAGTAACCCACAATATTTCCTTTAACTCTGCATAGCTTTGCTTGAGTATTTTCAGAACTCCTTGTCATTTTTCTCCCCAAATTACTGTATGAGAAATAAAGCAACTATTTAACTAATCATATATCATACTATTATTTTTCTTGAACTCTAGAAGGAGAAGTGGTAGGGCAAAATAAAAATCAATAGCAAGTTCCATACACCAATAAAAAGAAAACAGAATTTTTCAATCTGTTCTTCTGAACTTGGAATGCAGATCCTTCACTCTGTTTCCATTGAACATGGTAGCAAAGTGGTCTTAAAGTTTATTTTGGTGTAACACTGAAAACTGAGAATGTCTGCTTAGGAGACAATTTAGCAATCACTAATCAATCCTTCTTAATACAACCTCAAATGCTGTGCAGTAACAAGGATAAGCAAGGATAAGAATTATAATTTGTTGTTTTACCTGCAATCAGGCTTTCTGAAATGGAAATATGGTGCTCAAGTTACCTTATCCCTCTTTATGTCACACAGCAATAAAATCATCATTAGAAATACGGCAATCGCCTACATAAATCTCTAGAAATAGACATACAACCTTTAAGAAAATCCCATGCAATCCTGCATGACTAATAAATCAGAAGCTTAAGTTTCAAAGGTGCAAAGTTGTTTTTCTAGAAAACTCTTCTTTTTCCCCTGCCTCCCCATTAAACACCGACCTGAAAACTCTACCAACCAATAGGAAAATTATTCAGTGGTGTGGCAGTCTTGATTAATTTTATCAAGGAACTTAAAGGATCCATTAGTCTATGACATGATGGAATTGGTAAGTCTGAGTAGAATTGGCTATAGGTAGTTTTTCTGGTTGAGGGAAGGGGAGAAGAGCCAGAATCCGCTTTTCACAGAGTACACAGACTTGCTCCACAAAAACGTCTGAGTAAGTCAGCTTATAAGGTCGATGACATTTTACCCTTAATAATTTTCTGCTAACCATACTCACTAATAAAGCTTTAAATTCTACCTGTATAAAGAGAAATTTGCTGATATGGTGGATTGCAGTATCTTACTTTACAAACTGCATATTGGCGTGTACCTTTTTTTTTTCTTTTCTAATACTCTCCCACCAATAAATTTTTCCATACTTTCCAAGGAGAAAAAAAAAAAAAAAAAAGGGCACAGTTACTCACTACTGGTAGTGGTAATGTGGTGGGCATTTACACAGCCTTTCCCACAGAAAAATACAGCCACAAAAAAAAAATACAGATGATTTGTTATGAGCAAAACATGCAAGCTTTTCATTAGAAATCTACTTCAAGGGGGACACACATGGGAGCCAATTCCTCTAAAGGCACTGCTGACCAATTGGCACCTGGAATTAAGGTGTGATTCCTCAGATAAAATCTGGGCTACAAGGAATGGAATAGGAAGCTTGCAATCAACTTAAGTCGTTTGCTGACTTTTCACTGCTAATTCCCACTTCCCACTGTTATTAAAAACCTAAGTAAATTAACTCAGACACGGATGAAGTACTTCTCCAGAGAAAACGTATACAAAAACCTGAGCTACTTCACAAGTCACTGGAAGACTATTTAATGCTTGTAAGACGTCCTGGTTCACTTTGAAAAGGCACTATATCAACTGTAAAGTGTTAATTAGTTCTTCAAGAAAAAGCCTTCTAGTAGGCTCCAGTTGAGGAAGGGTTCCCTGTTCAGCAGTTGTCCTGTATTATGGCTTTTGTACACATATCAGGAGCCAGCAGAGAGGTCAAATACTCTTTAAGAAAGATCACAATGGCATTTAGCCCACGTTAAGCCTGTAATTCAATACCGATATTCTCTAATCGATACTGTACTTCACTGCGGTAGCTGACAGAGCTAAACCGATAGGATCTGCTCAGCTAACACACATTCAAAACCTAAGCAGAAACATTTCACTTGAGTTTATCTATGACACTGAATGAACAGCCACGTACATAATGAACCGCAAAACACAGCCCGAGAGACAGCAGCGAAGACTGAAGGCAAGAAGAAAATCGCCACTAAAATACTGAAAGGTGTAAATAAAGTTAGCAATGCCACATAGATCTTAATACATAGAAACTGCATGAATATTTCCTCTGTTTTCTTTTACACAAAACCACAGCATCATCCTTTTAAAAAGAAAACAACTATCACCAGAACAGCTCAGAGACATTACACTCCCATGCAGTCTGGTTTTGGATCAGGGTAGATATCACACTTTTTCCTGTCTCTGCGTCAGTGTGCTGTGTGCTAGAACCAGAAAACAAGGAAGCTCTTGTTCCACAGTATTCTACATACCTACATTACAAAAATGTGGAAGGCAGGAAATACTCCCTTTCTTTATTTGCTGGGCTGCAAAGTTCCTTCAGTTCCTTTGCACTGAAAGCACATTTACATTCTGCCAATGCTGTCACAGTTTACTACACTATTATTAACTCTGATACCCTCAAAGGTACCCTTTGATACCCTTGGTTTTCTTTTCAGGTGCAAAACTGTAGGCAGAAAGAAAACACTAACATGACAAAAGTTATACTATTATCAGTTTGATTTTTTTCATGAAGTATGATGCCAGGAGGTTGCAAGCAAGAACATGTGGATATTCAGCTATTCTGCCACTGAAGAGTATTCTTGCATTGTGTAAGTTCTAGGTATTAAAAAGACAGACACTGAAAATGTATCAGCTTATGCATTCACTTGGTATTCATATGATCTTGCAAGAAAAAAAAAACCACAAAACCCAGAAACACACAATAACAAAGAAAAAACAAAACAAACAAGCCACTTGGTTGCCAGTGTGCCCATGGATAATATCATGACCTTCAACTACACATCTGAAAGTAAAGTTTAAAGTCCTATGGCACAATACAGGACTCTTAAGAGCAGTTTCTACATGAATATATCAAAACTATTGTAATTTCCACTGAGATTTGAACAAATAATGCCTCCCCCTTTTCCCTCCCAATTTAAAGCAATGACTGCTGACAGCATTTGGCAGAGCTGTTTCAGTGCTTTGACCTGAAACCAGAAAGAAATCCCAAGCACATGGTTAGCAGGTTAGTGACATAGTTCACAAAAGAGAGAGGATTTTGGCTGAAGAGTGTAAGATCAGTAAGTGGAGTGTAAGATGAAGAAGTGACTTCCACAGTTATCTCTAACCTTGTCTAGATTTACACCTAAACAGTTTGATGAGAGCTTTTCATTATTTTTAAATAAAGTTTCAAAAGACAGAGTCAGAGAAGGCCAGCTTCTCCATCACAGATATATCATAACTAAAATTGTAAAAGCTGCAGCTGGTCATCTGTCATGTAAATCATCCCTTTTAATTATTTTCAAGATTATCTGCAGGTACACAAAAGCTTATATAAAGATTTGTGGGTAGAACTCAAGACTGAACTCCTCCTCGACCTAATTTTCTCAAAAATCCAGAGTTCCAGCATTAGTATTTCTTTCGGAAAAATGTAATCTTAATCAACAAATGGTTTTTAAGTCACACCTTCTCACACTATCCAGAACTTAATGAATTTCCCAATTGACTGTGAGGAGCTGTTTTAAAACTGTTCTCTGAAATGATTAAGCCACATGTATCTATGCCCCACAACACTGTGGTCAGGATGCTGACCTCAGACAGGATTTTGTTTGAACCATCTACCCTACCAGCCTCAAGTCATCACAGGCTTCACAAGGAAGCACAGAAGTTTTCCACGGTTGTGGTCCATGCTGCTTTGCAGTCCCAGAAGGCCTGTTTATCTTTCCACTATTACCTCTTCACAAATCCTTCCTTATCAAAAATTTCTTCTGGGGACACCAGAAACTTTTTGTTTGCTTCCCTTTTTCCCCACCACCCCATAAAGAAATCTACTTTATGCTTTATTTCATATACATTTTTATCATGTTTTTTTCTACTAATCAGCTATAACAAAATTCATTCTTATCACCTAAACTGGAGAAATAAGAAAGCAAAGGAGAACAGACAAAATACAGAAGCAAAAAAGGCAACAGGGGAAATTCAAACCAGCTCTCTAACACCACACGAAGAAACATTATAAAAAAGTGACGAATGAAAAAATCAAACACAATTCATTTAACTAAGGTCTCTTTCTTCTTTAGTATGATACTACAATTACGGTTTAACCAAGACGAAATGACACATTCTCTGTAGAAATCTGTATGAAGGGAAAATTTAGATATCCACTGTTCACACAAGGATCTCCGATTTTGGAAGAACACAGAATTTCAGACCCACCGAGATCACAAAAAACACCCCATGAGAGCACTGTGACAAGCTCACCAGGTAAAAATGAGGAGACATTTATGTTATAACTACACATTGCCTTTGAACCGTAACAGCTTTGCCAGGCTAGAATGCTAAAACAGACCTTTCAAAGCTTATCTAATTCTGAGAAGGAGAGCACATTCACAGGATCATACCTATTTCCACATAGCGGTTCGGAAGGTCGCGCATTTCACTGGCATGCCGTTCCTTTACTGAACAAATCTAGAAAATAGATTTGGATCATTACAATGAACAAACTGTAACTCATAAAATAATATTAACTCCCCCCAGAAACTCCTTATTGAGGCATTCTTGGACACGAATTTCTATATTTTGAAAAACACAAGCTGTAAAATGGCAGCAATGCATCAGTGAAAAAGAAAACGACAGGAAAGTTGTGACTGTAGCACATAGCCCTATAAATATGCTAGGAAAGAAGACAGAAAAGGAACAACAGGAGAGAAATCTAAAAGCATCTGCTCAATATTATTTCTTTACAGCACATGAGTACACTACACGAGTTTGATTTTCCTATCTTCTCATACTGAGTATCTCATTACCTTACTATTTCAGTAAGAATATGCTATTGCATCTCTCAATAAGAGTAAGAGAGCATGTATATTTAAAGAAATGCAAATATCCAAGTGTTGTAAAGTAAGCAAAAACACAGGGAAGGCAGATGCCAAACTTAGACAAGCCTGCTGATTTGTAAAATTCAAAGCTTAATGCTGCAAAAGCTTTTTATGCTTCACCTACCTCACTTCATCCTCCCTTTCCATCTACTTCTAACAAGTTCTTTTAATTTCCCACTGTGCAATGATGTAGCAATCTGTTATTATAAAGCACCTAACAGGATTGTAAGTAAACCCATGTCAGGTGTTAAGACTGAGCAAACCATACAAACAGTCTGTAGTGAACAAGTTTGAAATGCCAGTTCCCTGCTGAAAGTAAAGCAAAACTCAAATCAACCTGTCCCTGCAACAGTCTTCTCCCTGTCCTGTTTTTCCCATGGTTGACTGAAATTATGTGGATGTTTCATCAGTCACAGCCCCCTCCACCACCAAATAAACTCCTCCAAAACAAAACAAAACAAAAAAACTCATGGCAAATTGTTCTTCCTTAATGTTAATCAAAAGCAATGAATTCACAACAGCTCTCTAAAAGCTTTCAAAAGAGGAAATCTCTCCAAGGCACAGAGAAGTGTCCCTGAGGATTGCATTCACCATGTGCTCGCACTCAGAAACCTGTCTGACCACCGAGTGTCTATCACTCCTCCTCCTCGTGAGGGTCAGTCCAATGACATTTCTATGGCAGCAGGAGTCCTGCACACTGTAGTCAAACCAAATTCTATTCTTTTCGATTGTCTTTGCTTTTCAGAAATAATCCTCTGTTTCTCTGTGATAACAGCAAGCATTTATTACAACGACAGGTAATTGTACCTTTACTGAATTTCCCCAGCCAATAATCAGCGTTAAATTATCCTTCCAGCAAAGGCTGCAGGGATACATATCTGGGCGAAGGCTTATGTCGTCCCGAGGCACATTGGTAATTCTTTGCTTGGAGATCATGTCAAGTATCTTCACGCCCTGAAAGTTTAAATAAAAGAGAAATTTATTTAGCCTGACAAACTCCTACTCACCACATCCCAGATTATTCTGTACATTAAGACAGCGTTGCCGCTTATGGCATAAACAGGCAGGTCTGCATAAACAAGGATCTGAGGGCAATCACCTCACAAGACGTGACAAAAGAAATGGGAAAGAAAATGCTAGATATTTTGAATTGACATGCAAAATGAAAAGATAACAAGAGAATGAATGACAGATTACCAACTATAGTCATGACTGTCCAGCATGTTGTGCTGGTGCTACTACTCAAAAAAAACAACAAAAAGAAAAACTCAGCTCTTCCAAAATAGTTCTCTAAAGATAAGCAGAAATTTCCACCTTGGAAAAAGAACGGATTAAGTAGCAACTCATTAACTCAAAAGAAGCCAACCTGTTCTTCACCTAAAATGAATTTCCGTTCTTACAATATAACAGAAACAAACATATTTAAGTGACACCAGGTTTTCTTTGCTGTGATTTTTCACTGACTCCTCAGGAAAGCTCCTGAATGACCGAAACAAAAACCAAAAACAAACAAAAAGGTTTAGAGAAAGGAAGATTAAAGTCATTTTAGAAAAAATTAAATGAGTCATTAATCAGATTTTCCATGTTATTTAGAAAAGGTGAGCTGTAACCTTTCCGGTAAGAAAATGGAGATTAATTTCATGTTAAGTAATGACTCGTTTCTTGGTGATTTAAACACAGAAGTTTCCTAAATAAAATGAAGCTCTTTGCTAGATATTCCCTTTAATATTTCCTTTTCACTGAGCAGAAAAAACAGCTCTCATGATCACAGAAAAGCAGATGGAAGGGACCTTGAAAGGTCAGTGTCCAGGATGCCATTCCATGTTATGATTTCTCCAGTGACAAAATTGATTTAAGAGATTCCCCTGTCCATTTCTGTTCCCCCTCACTGCAGGTTTCCAGGTCCTCAGCTGCACTGATTCAACTGTTCATAAGTCAACAAGTCCAGAGGTGGAGGTCATGCTTTAAGCTTTTTTTTTTTTTTTTTTAGCCTATATCACAAGGAGCAGTAAGTGGCCTGAGGGTGGGCAGGAACATGCAGCTGGGGATGGGAAGGCGCTTCTTCAGTAAAGAACTGCAAATGTGGAAAACTCTCCTACTGGCATCTCTGAAGCTAACAGTCACTGCAATCTCATGAAAAACACCACATATGGAATCTGCAACGTGGAGAGCCCAGGTCTCTGGGCAGCATAAACAAGGAGCTTATGCTTTGTATGCTCATTTAATAAAGTGTGCAGTCTTGTTTGATCCGTGATTTAAGGTTGTCCTTTACTAATCTTACTACTTTGCCTACAATCACGATTCCAGATAAAAATAACACGTTCTGGTTTTTGACAGGGCAGCAAATGCAGCACTAGGTAGGCTAGCTAACTTTTGAAGTGTCCCACCGCAACAGCGTAGAAACCTCTACAGCTGAAGCGTCCCATTTGCACTATGAACTAAAAACACTTCCAGCATCACCTTCCTTTCACGAGGAAGCCAAAATCCTGTTGTTTTATTATGAGACAGGCAGTCTAACACCTCTAAGGAATTGGCTCTCAGGTCCCTCAGTCTTGTAAAATTCATAGTCTAATTCACACTCTTGGCCAAGGATGAAGGAGGAGAGGCCACAGCAACAGATGTGTGTTATATGAGCATTCAAAGCAGAATTAGGCCTTGCCTGTACAACCCAGAGCACATCTCAGAATATCCAAGGTCTAACAAGCTTACATATAAAGTGGCAAAAAAAAAGGCACCAAATAATGTAAAAATTAGGTAGCTAAATGCCAAGTACAATAAGTAGCAAGGCTATATAAGATTTTATTTGAATGGCTTAGGGGGAGGGAGGGAAAGAAAAAAGAAAGCAATAACCCTCCCTCAACCTTGCAGGTGGAAGGAGAAAATTTTAAAAAGCTAAAGGTGGGGGAAGGGAAAGGCCAATAACCAAATATATTAATCTTTTGGAGGGCAAGTGTCACTTCATTTTTCATTGAAAGATAGGCCCTGACCATGGCTTTTTGTCTCTGACAGATGGTTCTCAACATTTTATTAGTATGCTGTGTTTTGATGTGGCACATCATCTCCAGAGATAGCTCTCAACTGTCCCGTCTATTCCCAGCAGATTCACCTAGAATATATATTTTAATTGTATGACTCCGAAAAAAAACAAACCCTCAAAACAGTTATCGCCATGAAGACTAAGGTATTAAGGGGGAGCACAACAACCTCTAATAATCACATATAAAACTGTTTTTAAAGGAAATAAAAGAACAACTGCTTAGAAATATTTTTATAAATGCTTCCCTTTAGGAGGACAACCACCCTCCAGGGGAAACAAAACAAAAAGAACACCTAATGCTTTCAGAAGTATCTTGGTCACATTTGAAAATAAAACTCTGGAATTCAGACATGTTACGTACTTAAAATGTACCCCTCACTGCTGAACTTCAAAATACAGGCACTGGCCCATCTATAAGACATACAGCCATAGGTGAAATGTAATGCTCAGCATGACAGTCCCCTTTAAGATACAAAGAACGCCTACAACAAAAAGGGTCTTTTTTTCTCCTAAGTCTTCTCCAGTGGCCCACCCGAATAAGCAGTTATTACTATCATTTTCTTTGGCCTGTTACATTAGAAATACATGCAATAATATTGCTTTAGTAAAAATACAAAGTTTTTTGGTTTTGAAGAGTTCACATAAACATGTCTTCTGCAGGCAGCTTGCTTCAGTGCTGAAGACTCTGCCTTACAGTAGCATATAGTGGCAACTACTCTTAATGGTTTACTGTACAACTACTTCTCAATTTCTTCAGAAGCATGCAGTTATATCAAGAATACAGAATAGCCAGCAGGAAATGCCAGCAGCAGGGTTATCTGGGAAGAAAACATCTAAAACACTTTCCTTCAATGCCATATTTAGAGGAATCTTCAAATGCATCATTTTTAAAGGAATATGTAGATGTTTTACATTAATTTGAAGCATTTACAAATATCAGTGTAGCAGTGTATCAGTTCATGAACAAAATTAACTTTTGTTCATTCACCAGTGACAAATACTTACCATATTATTAGCCCAAGCAATTAAGTGTCCTCTCCATTTTACATTTCTTATGTTTCCCTCTCCTTCATGCAACACCGAAGGCTTCCATCTATTCATCCAACCTCTCTCATACAACAGCAACTGTAAGAAAGTGCAACAAGAAACATTTCTGTAATGCAATGCTATATGTAAACATTGGAAATATATATTTTTTTGCTTTATTCTTCTCTGATTCAAGAGTAGGAAAAACACACACTAACCACAAAATGAAACATTTTCACATGTAATGTTTAGAATGAGAACTTTCTTTATCACAGAATTCAAGTTTCTTTATTAATAATAAGCAGCCCTGCTATCAAGATTTTCAAAAGAAGGTTAAGTAGAGCTAATTCCCACTTTAAGGACAAAGAGATTAAGGAATTTAAGAACTGAAACATACAGAGGTAGTGACAACAGTTACGCAAGAAAGCTGGTAAAGAAAGTGGACTGTCTCACACCAATGCGTGGATGCACTGACGGGATCTTTCCTCCCTGCAGAAAACAGGAGATAGAAAATCCAGGTCCCACATGTCTGGGGGCTGTCAGACAAAATTGCCTAAGAACTGCAAGCTTTTGGTTGGCCCCCATGTAGAAATACATGGCATGCAGACTGCACTGTACTACAATGGCTGCTGGTTGTAAAACCTTGGAGAGTCCTGGGTTCTGCAGATGGGGATTTTAAATTATTTTAGAAAATCTAAAACCATAGTATATCATGAAGTGTATTGAAACAGCAACTAAATGAATTCATCTGTCTTCAGAGAGCTTGCATGGCAGTCCAACTCCTTTACCCATTTCTTTATGGTACCAAAAAGTTATTTAATGGGATTACAACAAGGACCTTGGAGAAAGGCTAAGGGCAGCACTTGGAGGGATACATCAAGGCAAGAAGCTGAAGATCTGTGAAGGTTGTGTCCTCAGGTGCCAGCCCCGGCAGCCTGTGCCTGAGCACAGACACACACACGAGCTCGCCTGCACCTCGGCTCACGGGAGTGCACCGGGGCCACGGGCACACGTGAAAGCACTGCCCACCGAGGCTTTCACTGAACTACAACCTGCACTGAATTACTGTTTATGAATACGCTTATAACATTTCACATCTAAGATCTAGCTGCGCATCTTTTATTATGTGTGGCCCCTCCATATTTCTATAAAGACTTCATATAATGAAAAGCTAATTATTTAAAATACTATTTTAAATGAAATCCTTAAAAAAAAAAAAAAACTCAGTCTGCTTCTCTATGCTAAAACCGCAAGATGGCACCAAAGGACAAATATTTCCCCTCAAAGTTTATGCTGATTGCTGTCCAGGAGGTTTTATCAGAAAGCAACATGTGACGCACAAATTTCTTATTGCGCACACCCAGCCTCCTTCACGCTGTCAAAACAACCCGGTGCCCCTCACAATGGGAAGCCGAGGGTAGTTTTTCCCCACCTACAAAAAGGCTGCTCAGCCCATGTCCTACGGGATATGCCCCAACGCGAGCGGCAGCAAGCATGTGCTATTCTCATCTGGACATGCTGCACCAGGCTGCTAAAACCAATGTGCACGAGGTAAACGGCAAAGCAGGCTGCCCTTGTTTATATTAACTGGAATCTGACCCCTTTCTGCATATTACCGTGTCGCCATTTAAGTTTATTACACACAAGACTCAGAGTGGGCTTGGAATGACTCTTTGCAGCTACTCTGGTTGCACTCATGGTTTGTGAGCATTACGTTTTCATGCTTCTCTACACGGCTAAGAAACTGCAAAGGGGAAAATAAATGACCTGAGAAAGACCTGGCAGGGAGGAGGGAAATCCTGCCTCAGTCTATACCCAACCATAGGAACATGCTTAATTAACCTCTCAAATGCAGGCAGCATCCGACTGCAGCCTGGCGTTGTTTGCAACAAGGATGGGGAGCAAACGGGGCTCACTGGAGCATTCCCAAGTGCCCCATTTTAAAACAGAAAGTGCACCAGGCATAGCAATGAAGCCAAATCTGCACTGCATTGAAAACTATGGTTTCAATAAAACTAAGGTTTCGTTAAAAATAATAATAATAAAAAAATCAGTAAGTATTTCACTAATTTATCTGCAATGGAATTACCTGTGTTGTTTTTTCTGATATACAGTGTAATTTCTTTATTTCTTTCAACAGTTGGCAGTTGTTAGCCTGAGTTAGCAAACACAGAACTTCAACCCGTGTTTCAAAGCTGCTGTCCACTAGACATGTTTCTCTCCAAAGACGCAGGCTAAGTTATTTCTCAGTCTTCCAGTCTGTCTTCATATTGAAATGTTTATCACACCAGCAAGCCATTTAAAACTTCAACAGAAGCCAGACACATAACAAAAAGCCCCACTGATTCTAGAGAGGCTCCTCTTACCACCTCCCTCTCCTTTTGGTAAGGGAAAAATCACTTAGGGCTTTATTTGCCATAAATCCCGTTATTTTGGCAGTCAGCATTCACAGTACTTATATTTCAACAGCAGCCACAAAATGAGTTTCTTGCATTCTCTGCAATACAGTCGGCATCATCTTCTTTCTGATATCCTCCGGCAAATCTGTCAAGTTCTTTGCTGAAACACAGTAGCACTTAAAACACACTTCCAGCACCTCTTGCACGTAATATAGCTACAAAAACAAACTGAACTTTGATTTGAAGGCTACCCACCCACAGTACTTGATAGTACACTGCAGTCTTCCAATAGTTTACTATTAAATTTTTTGCAAGTCTTCGTATCTGCTTATGCTCAAAAACTGTATCATTAAAAGAACAGATATATTGAAATACAAGACACAAGCTTGGTGCAGGACAATTTTTGATTTAAAGAACAAGCTGATGTAATTCACTAAGATGAGTGAAACATCACCAAGTATCTTTCACTACCAGTAGTTGAGCATCCTCAGACAGAGCTCACAACATCACTTGCAGAGTGACTCCAATACAGAGAATAGACCAGTGCTTGCATTTAATGGATCTTGTCATGCAATTAGCATTAACATTAATCACATGTAATCCCAGTCTTTAAACTATGAATAGGAAACCCCAATCCACTGAACAAAGAGGCAATAGGTAGTGACAATAGGGTGAAATAATTCAAATGAATTTTCACCTTGCCCCCAAGTGCCGTGTTAAAACACTGAAATAATTCTCACACAGCATGAACTTTCAAAGTAAACGTGCCTTTACTGAAGTACCATGCACAGCACTGTCTGTGCAGAACATTTCCTGTGTTTTACTTCCCACAATTCCTTTGCTTTAATGTTGCTCCCCATTTATAAAGATCCAGGAATTCTACAGGAACTAATACAAAAAAAAAGACTGAGACTTGCATTTTTAATTGTAGAGCCACCCTTTCTTTCCTTTTTTTCTTTCCCTATTGCAACACTGTCATGTTAGTTTCAGCCAAATACTACTCTCGCAATCTCACTGTATTTATTCTTGTCCTATTCTCTGTTTGCCTAAACGCAGAGATTTGTCTACCTGTGGTATCTGTTTTGGCACCTGTTTTGCCAAATCTCTCTGCTCAGCGAAGCCATATCACAAAACCTAACACATCACTGTCATGGCTGCAAGCGATCGGTACAGACATACACTGTTTTAGCCATAAACCAGCAATGTTTACTGGCACAGCCAAGATTAACAGGTAACTGAGAGTAACCCAGAAGAGCATGCCAGGCAAAGACTTACTGATTCTGCATTCATAGGGGAATTCATAGCAAGAAGAAAAATTACAACGTATGTTTGGATAGGGCTGGTCCGGATGAGCTCAAATGAGGCAGACGCAATTCTGGGCCTGCTGGTGAGCAACCAAAATATTGGTGAGACCTTACTGGAACAAAGCTCTGTGGTTTGAGGAGAAGGGAAAGGCAGGAAAAGAGGGGCAGCAACAGAAGTCAAAGGAAATGAGGCTAGAGCTTGGAAAGCAAGTCAGGCAGGGATACAAATGCTCACACATTTCGTATACTTCGATCCTCTTTGTCACCTCAGACATGAAAAAAGTTTTCCATTAGATGCTTGCAAAACATACAACTGCAGATTATATTCAGAGAGGAGCACAATTCATTCTGTCTTTACCAAAGAAAACTTGCCCCTTACAGTGCAGGGAGAATGTTTTTTGCTTTTCAGAATAAAGTGCACATCTGTTAAACACAGTCAAACATCTGCTTATTAGGCAAAGAACACATCACTATAGATCACAGTCTCATTTGTTGAATAACACAGGCTATATCCAGGCATCATACATCACAAGAAGCAAATAGGAGACCCGCACTACCGTGGCTTGCTCGCTGCTACAGTTTGTTTCCTGTTTATGGTAAATTATCCAATGCACAGACAGAAATTGCCTTACTATTTACTCTTTTAAACTGGACCTTTGAGTATTTACTGAGTGACATTTTATAGCTTACAAAGCAATCTGCCTTTCTTATCTGGTACTCTTCTACCCAACGTAATGCCAAACAGCTGACTATCTGCTTTCTAAAAATGGACTGTGCTGCAAACAGCATCCTGACAATTTAATAATTTGTCAAAGTAGTCCAACCAGTTATTATGAAGTACATATCATGGGGTTCAGAGGTAAAGGTCGTCTACTTACTCACAAAGCAAAGTGCATCTGCTGACACTAAAAAGCAGACAATTAAAAAAAAAAAAAAACCCTCACACACAAACCCAGATGCATTCCCTGGCAGACCTGACTTTAGCATACAAATTCTGCTGCCCATAACAGCAGCTGCAGTTGCATAAGAAGACTCTTTCTCTTTCTGCTTGTGTGTGGTTCAGGATCGCTATTCTTTCAGTGCATATGAAGTTGCTCTACTTGGAGTGGAAAAGAATTTAGAATATCTTCATTCGTGTCTCAGGCAGGACATACTGTGAGTCCCACACAGGATTTCAATGCTGAAATTTTATTTTAGATTTAAATATTAAGTTTGCCCCAATACAACTTTACATTCTTTCACCTTTTATAACACACAGCAGGGGAGTCTAATGATTAAACATGGATATCTACATATTCAGATACTAATTCTGGGAGGACAAATAGGAACAAACAAATGTGTCAAGATACACCTACCTGCATTTGGAAACTGGTTTTCACAGTGTATCTTCTCCAGAAATAAAGACCTATTCTCTCTATATGTATTTTTATAAATATAGTATATAATACTTTATATAAAATATATCATGAACATATATGTATATAGATACAAATGTGACTCCTCAGACACATGGATTATTCTTTTTTTTTTCACATCTACCTCAGCTCCTTAACCCTTAAATCCAGCTTATTAAAACTATTTCAAAATAGATATTGAAATCAACAGTTACTATGGAAATTCCATGCCCTAGGCAAAGTAGAAGTCCCATCCTTTAAGAGATGAATATTCTGCTCTCAAACCAGCCTTGGATTTCATTTCCTGAGTTGTGCTAGATTCCACTACTGTGCCTGGTAAAAGCCTCCACAGACACCCAGAGGAAACCCCCTAATTAAAATACATTCAGCAGGTTGCTCCAGAAGATTGACCCTCCCACAAACATCACTACAAAAGCACTCATGTCTGGTTCTTGTGTTAATCAAAACATGAAACAGAAAGCCTCATCAGCGCCTCTGCCTGGAGAGGAACTTGCTCTCCCAAACTATCTTTACGTAAGATGCAGTAGCCAATACCTTGATTTTGGGACTTCGATCTCCTTCAATCTTCCCTCTTTGTTGGTTCTACCTCTTTAACCCTCTGAATGTGACAGTCACTTGCACTGCGCAATAACATTCATTAAGTTGATATGCGTGGAAAGACCGTATTCTAAGGGTTAAGTAAAGAACACCTTTATTGCAGCTTTACCACCCTCATTTAGCCATCTTTCACCCTGTTATTTTTTAAGATTAGACCCTTTTTTAAAAGGTAGAAGGTTATGGCCTTCAATAGCACAGTATTTGTCTTTTCCCTTGCTTTGAAGCTCTGCCGTTTGCTCTGGACAGGAATGCACTGTTATTTACAACATAAAGTATTATTTTTGCAGGGTTACCATCATCTGCCAAGTCACCCCAATGCTGCTGCAGTTAATTGGAGAGAGAAAGGGTGAGGAGGGGGAGTGAGGGTGTGCTCCTTTTTAGTATGGCACCTATTGCTTCCCACTGAGCTCATATCAACACTTCTGCAGTGTTTTTGCCTTTTCTAAAGCTTTTAAATGCAAAAATAGCAAGTTCAGTAATATCCCAAGTTTAACAAAAGTTTTTTACTTAAAAATGTTTTAATAAGAATACATTTTAAATTGTTTAATTAGTTCATAACATAATTAAACCTCTTGAAGGGTTCTAGCAAATGCCTATTTAGGTAAAAGATATGAACAGATGCAAAGTTTAATATAATAGCAGTTTAGCTTCCAACAGTCCATAATGACCTACACATTTATCCCCAGGAATCAGTGTTCTTAAGTCAGCTTTATATCAGGCAGCATTTCTGGGACATGGTAAATCTCAATATCATAAAACAATTCAAATGTGTTCCAAATAATCGGCCAGTGTTGGGAACGGGAGGCCCTATCATGCACCTCTGAAGCACAGTGGTTAGCGTGTCCTGTCTTGTGAAGAGTGGCCAGGCAGTAACTTGCAGTTATAGCCCCAATTCATATTTATGTTAGAGGATCCTATTCAGGCAGATGCTTGGCTATAAAATTAATAGATTTAGGCAGATCTTTAAGTACTCTCTTGAGATCATAGAATCGTAGAATCATAGAATGCTTAAGGTTGGAAGGGACCTCTAGAGGTCATCTAGTGCAACCCCCTGCACACGCAGGGTCACCTAGAGCACGTGGCACAGGACTGCGTCCAAGTGGGTTTTGAAGATCTCCAGAGAAGGAGACTCCACAACCTCCCTGGGCAGCCTGTTCCAGTGCTCTGTCCCCTCACTGTTAAGAATTTTTTCCTTAAATTCCTGTGGAACTTTTCATGCTTCAGTTTCCGTCTGTTTCCTCTAGTTCTGTCGGTGGCCACCACTGAAAAGAGGCCAGCACCATCCTCCTCACTGCCTCCCTTGAGGTACTTATAGACACTGATCAGGTCCCCTCTCAGCCTTCTCTTCTCCAGGCTGAACAGGCCCAGCTCCCTCAGCCTCTCCTCATAGGGCAGATATTCCAGGCCCCTGATCATCCTCGTAGCCCTGCGCTGGACTCTCTCCAGCAGCTCCACAGCCCTCTTGTACTGTGGAGCCCAGAACTGGACACAGTACTCCAGATGCGGCCTCACCAGGGCTGAGTAGAGGGGCAGGATCACCTCCCTCGACCTGCTAGAGATGCGCTTCTTAATGCAGCCCAGGATCCCATTGGCCTTCTTGGCCACGAGGGCACACTGCTGCCTCATGGTCAACTTATCATCCACCATGACACCCAGGTCACCACCCTCTGGGCCCTGCCATCCAGCCAGTTCCTAATCCACCTCACTGTCCACTCATCTATCCCACACTTCCGGAGCTTGCCCAGGAGGATGTTGTGAGGGACAGTGTCAAAAGCCTTGGTGAAGCCGAGATAGACGACATCCACCGTTCTCCCCTCATCTATCCAGCTGGTCATTCCATCATAGAATGAGAGATAGAGAGATGAGACAAAATGCTATTAAAGTTGGTGTGTAGTGGGTGTTCTTGCTTTCTGTGGGCATGTGTGGTTTGGCTTCTTTGATTTGTTTTACTATAACTTGTTTCACAACCACACAAACTGCAGGCATGGGGCAAAGGGCTGAGGCTTCAGGTCCTTTTTTATTCTTGCGGACCGTTCTGTTCCTTGCTGCCCCCACACAACTCTTTGGCTTTATATTTAAGGAGAGATGAATTAAGGAGAGATAAAAGCAGGGATTTTTTTTCAGGGCTTTTTTCTCCTCCTCTCAGAAAAAATGCCTTAGTTAAATAAGCAGGCAGTATTTAATTTTTTTAATTCTCACTGAGCATTTTTTTGTTATACAGTCTTTTTTTTTTTTGGTAGAAAGACAGAAGAGGAAGGGCTTATATCACAAGCTGAGAGGTTTTGTTTGTTGGTTTTATGCATCAATAAAATCAAGTTACAGGTGTCAAAGGACTTATTTCAGTGCTAAAATCCTTATGTTAAGATGTCAATTAAAGTTTTCCTGAAGAGGAAAGTTCCTCAGTTGAAAAAAAAAGGCATTAAAAAAAGGCATTAAGAATCAGTATACATTCCCCAGAGGACAGAATATAAAGCAACCTGTCAAGTAATCAAGGATAACCAAAGAGAATGTGTTAACTCCCTGATGCTTTTCTCTGTTCAGCATCAGGTGAATCCAAGTTCTCTACCACCTGACGGAGCCCTTTCCTATTAATTCCCTGCCTCTCTCTTTCCATGCCACTTTTATCAGTAGTAAAAAGCTTCACAAACTTGTGACTGAGAAAGATGTACACTGATTCTGCATTATTTTAAGGACAATACCAACTCTGTCCAGCCAGCAAAAACTGTCAAACACACACATACACAAGCTTGAAAAAGGCTATTCTTCAAAACATATTGAACTGTTAATGAGAATTAAGTTGTACTCAGCACTAGAAGTCAGTATTTCTTACGTGCCAGGAAGGGAGATCCAGCACATTCAGTCTGATGAGTCTACGAGTGAGCACTGATAATCCTTAATTCATAAGAGAAGGCAATGGTAATGTTTGATTAATTCAATAAACCTTTCCAAATCAGTTTTTGTGTGTTTTAGGTCAAAATACAAAAAGCGGTACAAGATACTTGCAGGGTCTGCATGTGTCAAGTACTCCAGAAGTCAGAAATTGCACCCTACACCAACAAAACACCGTAACACATATTTACAAGACCAAACTGCCCCAACATGAAGGTTCAGAAATAAACACCTAGGCAAGCAGACTTTTGAACAGAGTTTGCACTTTTTACCCCGAGAGAGCAATAACATGCTTCCCTGAATTACTAAAAAATGCTTAATAAGATCTGAATCAGGTATCTGGGAATCTTCAACAAACATCAAGACCAACATATATAGTAAAAGATCTGTATTAAGGTCTTCTGTTCTCACTTGAACAAATTGAATAGGCTTAGAATTGAATAGGAGAAAATATGGCATAAAAAACACAAGTTACTTTTGTCACAATATGATGAGAAAAGTATTTCTATTCTCAAGCTTAATTTGTTACAACTTTTATTTAGACATATCAAATGCACTATTTTTATTAAATGAGAATGTTTTGGAATATAAGACATGATTAGAAGGGAAAAACAAATTTTGCCTACCAGGTTAGAATCAAAGGTACAACCTTCTAGTTATTTTTAAAAGCTGGTTAAAGAAAGCCTACGTTCATTAGAGTATGACCACTTACCTTTTTTCCTCCTGTTACAAATTGCTTGAAGTGAGATCTTACGAATTGAGGATGAACAGCAACAATCTGAGTATAAAGTAGGAGGTGGTGGATCGCGGGGGGGAAGGAAAAAAAGAGGATTATGATTGAAATGTAAGTTTGTACATGGCAGAGACGACTGCATCATGTTTAAACTAGACAACCCTTGGTCAAATATCAAATATCACAGCCAAATTCTGCCTCTAAAACAGAAGCTGTTTCAGATGTCTCTCTTTTCCTTTTGTTTGTTTTTTTCAGCCCCACTGCCTTTTCCCAGAAAAAAAAAAAAAAAAGACTCCATATTGAGACACATGCACCTGACATTGAGAGTCATGTTACGCAGCTCAGCAAGCAACAGAATTAGGGCAGGACAGCACGAGAGGGCAGGTAGCAAGCTTGGATCGAGCAAATGGTCCTTGGTGCTGCCTAGACAACACGCGTGTCCCGGTAGCGTCATGCTATGATCTCTGGCACTGCCGAACAGCTTGGAATTGCTTCCTTTTCTTCCCTCCCACCCTGGCTCATCTGCTGGGCTCGGCATGTGGAATCACAGAGCCAAAGGCTTCGCGTGACACGTCGTGTGGGGGACACAGTTAAAACAGCCGCGAAGGCTCCCAGCGCTGGAGCCAACTGGGCTGCACCTGATGAGTGTGAAAACTTAATGAGGTTGTTCTTTCTTCTTCCTCCTCCCAATCCTCTCAAAAGGGCAGCAACAATATGAAGGATCCCAAACAGCAAATCAAAATAATTTGCAAACTCCACCTTTTCCCCTAAGAAAAGTTGTTAAAAAAAACTTAGATCTTCCTATATACCTATTAGAGGTGCTTTTTAATAGTCTGAAATGACCATTTAGGCAGAGCATAATTGAAGTTTTACCCTCACAAAGTGTACATGAGCATTGCTGCCCATTTTTTTCCACAGGATAGGTAGAACTGATATGAATTGGTTGCAAAATATTGACCTCAGATTTAGCAGAACCCTCAGAATTTGTATTGAAGAACTATAAAGAGAAATATGTTGAGACAGGTAACAGCTGAAAACAGGACAATTTCTCTTTCACTTTGCCTTTCCTATTTGAAAAACTCAATAATTCGTCTTACAAAACCTGGATCAGCTTTCTTCCAACCTAACAAGATCAAAAGTGTTTATATAGAGATAGATAACTATTTTCTAGTGACTTGAATAATATGACAAAGAAGCAATATTTGTCCCTCTTGTTTCGTTTCAATGCGGCCGTTCTGTTATTAAAGACGGTAACAACCCAATTACTATAGATTAGAACAAGCACTTACTTTAATAGGACAGTCAAATGTCTCATGAAACTCTTCTGCTGAATATAATCCAAACACCTGCACCTAAAGAAGTATGAAAATAAGAAAATAATTTACCTGATGACCAGTTGACAATTGAAAGGTCAATGTGATTTATGTACACGGAAAAAAAAAATACAAAAAAATCCTCATGTTTAACAATTTAAAGTGATTGAAACTTGTCTGGATTCTAGTATGGAAGATGTCTAAATATGTTCAGAAGTGCAAAAGTATTTAATTTTTTTTCCTTCCCAAACAGTGCAAGAACTAAGAGTTCCTTTTGCTTTAGGCCAATCAAATCTGTTTAACAGATACGAATCCAAGTAAGGTATGAGCAACACAGAAACATTTGGGAGAAGTAAATTAAAGGCTTTTCCTTTCCGAGAAGAAACTAGAAAGATTTTTTTTCCCTCCGAGCATTACAGAGCTGTATCAAGGAAGCTGCACGTAACATTTTACATAGAAAAAAGAAATTTGTGACAATAAAGCAAAACTAGCCTGAAAATCAAGCCCCATACTTTTCTTAGTGTCCTCTCCTTCTCCCAATGCATTTAGTACTTTTCATTCTGCTCCATGACCACTGGGAATGTCGGTCTTTGAAGAATCCTCCCTTTTCATTGATGCTGATGTCTCAGCACATTTAATAGTCAGTGATACAACTGTAACCATAGGCCATTGGAATATCTTTCTATCAGAACTAATCCCCCTGCAAGAAGGCTCAACATGAAATGTACGTTTTTACTGTCAAAAGAATTAACAGATTTTTAACTGCTTAATTACAAAAGATGTAACAAGGCATGAAGTGGAAGAAAATTTGTTAAGACTTCTTAGATGACCCTAGAAATAGGGCTGCTCAGTTTTTTTTGTAAGCACAACCCTCCTTTAGGCTCATGTATATTTGTGCCACATCAGCTATGCGATGGGAAGGAAAAGACAGCCCTGTACCCGATGGAGTACATCTGGAAAAGCTGCATTTGGCAACAAATCTGCTTTGGAAAGTTTTCACGCAGGTTTAATCATGCAGCCCTGTTTTCTGAGAAAGGTGAATGGCTAAATTCTGGTCTCTATGATCAAGAAAAGCTAAACACAAGACACACTCAACAAAGATGTGCAGAACAAAGCCAGGGAAGTACCACGCCCCAGAATAAGTCTTGATGTCCCTGTGAAAAGATCAACTCTGATATCACTGGAAAAGGATCTGCAGAACTCAATATCTGGAGACATTGAGAAGCATCACAAAGCTGTGATTATGTAAGCCAACCAATGCAGTACATTTGAGTTGAGCCTGGCTGAAAGCCTAGAAAATCTTCCTTTCTACAGGATTTCTTTTTCTGGCTTTTTGTTTTAATCAAGCAAAACAGACATTGGCATAGTATATACAATGCAACAGACTAAAAATAAGAAGCAGAGGTTAAGAAAGGAGGAAAAAAAAGAAAAGTTAAAAAAACACACCCATAAAATCAAACTGCTCAAAACCAACAAAAAACTGCTTCTCAAATTAAAATAATCAAAATTAACATTAGCCACAGTTTTGCCAGTATTTCCAGAATACTGCTGGGGTGTAGCAATATGACGTTTCTTTAAGAGTTTGGGAACAAAATAGAGCCAGTTAATGGAAGAAGAAAAAACAACTCAGCATAAAATACATGTTATCATGTTTACTCTAGAGACACCATATAACAGTTTATTACTTCTTGATGTCTTTTACTCTACAGAGAGAAAGCGATTCTTCCGATATTACACAGCTGTATTGCATTTATCCATTTCTACTTTCTATCCTCACTCAGATCATGATCTTTTTAAGTATCTGGAGAAGGAGGTTATGACAGGAGTCCATTATATTTTGCCAGTTCTCTGATTTTAATTACCAAGTATCCAACACATCCACTGCATCTAGACTTTGTTGCTTCCCAGCTTCCATATTTGAAAGAGGCGCCAATTTTTTGGTGGTCACAACCTTAAGAGAACAAACACATTCTTTCCAAGAGTCACATTTTTTGAAATACGTGAAATCTAATACTTAGACGGTATTCTTAACAAGTACTATTACAGGCATGAAATATAATACTAAAATACATAAGAACAAATCTGTTTTTCGTATTAGTATAAGACATATTTCTTTTAATAGAAAAGGTTAGAGGCCAATAATGGTGTGAATTATGTTACTATTAGATAAAGACTTAATAATGACTTAGAGGAACTGAGAGTCAGACCCAGGTAATCACTCCCTAAAAAAAACCCCAAAATGTTCTATTTTTTTCTAGCATAAGCATCTCCTCCCATATGTCTTTATTTCAAAATCTAGCCATTTTCCCCAGCCAGTGGGCCACACTTGTCCAGTTACAGTTGGGCAAGCCATGTGCTTGTGCAGTTTTTGGCTTCTTCTCCTTCCATGCAGATGGTGACCAGTTGTAGAGTCCATTTATAAGGAACATCTTCCAAGAACCGACTTTGCACTAAAGCTGCAAGTGGTTGACAAAACCTCAGCTAGCCAAGTATGGTACAGTTACCAGGGGGACCAGGAGGACTGTCTGATGGCCTTGCAACCACTTGCACGACTGTTTCAATTTTTCACAATAAAAAAAGTGACATTGGAGCAAGCAAGCAGACACATGGGGTATGTGAATTTACCAGCCAGGTAAATGGCTACAGGTGCTACATTTTCTGGCCCAGATTTTTTGCCATTCTTATACTGAAGCACAATATACAAATAATTGTTTTCATCCATTTTTTTGTCTGGACTCTTTCACAGAGACACACCTCCCTGAGTCAAGTGGGAAAGTCTAACTTTTAAAACAACTAGGCCTTTCAAGTCTCCAGATGTAATTTTTAGTGTAAAATATGGTGAGGCAGCAATATCTCTAAACTTCAGAGATAAAAATATAATTAATAATGTACTCGTTATACTCCACTCGGTTTTGAATCCATTCCTGTATCAAAAGCATTAAAAGTAGCCTGTTTTGGGGGAAAAAAAAAAAAAAGAGTTTAAACTACCTTGTCATGATCATCTATTGGTCCCACAATAGCTAGTTCGCTAGCTAAAGACAGAACTTGTAATTTAAAATAATAGTGTTTTGGCCTTTTCAAATACAGTCATGCCATAGGAAAGATATGGGGTTTTTTTGCACATTCCTAAAATCAATATACATTTTTAACATTAATATATTGTATGAAAAATTTGTGTGGCTTGCAGTCTCGCTGCAATGTATATATTTCAAGCCAGTAATCCACAGTCTCACATGTGGGCAGCTTAAGAAGTACTTGTCCCCCCACCCCCTTTGGAAATCCAAACCAACCATGCTAGCTCAACATTTTTTATTACCTTACACAATTACTGATCCTTCCCTTATCTTGCTTAGACAATTATGTTACTCTTGCTGCATTTCTCACCAGCTGTAAAATTCTACAACCCACTTTGATAGGCACTAGTATCCCAATTACTGTGTCAAGATACTGACATCAAGATATCTTTGAGAAACAAAAGGCTTGAAAACATAAACTGGCTCTCTGCCTGCTGAGGAAAAAAAAAAAGATATGGCACCTTATTTTAGAAGGAATAAAAGCATATACATATGGTCTAAAGGAGCTGTTTTCCCATTTTGCTTACTGCAAGATCCAGTTTTAGCTTTAATTTATAGAACTTTTACTGATGGAATAGATACATTAGGATCGGCAACACCCACCCTTCCCCCAAGTCTGCTCTGTAAAAAATTTTCTATTCAGCGGGTCGGATGTATACTGAGAAATGATTTAAACGATTTTCAGTGCACTGCATTTGTCTATGAACATTATATTCAAAAATAAGCTTAAATATACCCTGTGCATTAGAATTTTCTCATTGTAAACCAACATTAGAAAAGACTGCCATCGACTTAAAAACAAAAAAGACATTCTTATAAGTGGAAAATCAATCACTAAAACCACTAAATGTCACAGCTCAACATTCCAGAGAAGCACTGATAATTGTTAGTTATACACTGCACAAATGATGTATGTCCTCAGTCAACGAAGTAGGTGCCAGTTTTTTAGGAAACTGTACATATATTGATTTTACATTTTTTTAATGTGGCTGTTGTAAGACACTTTATTCTTCTGATAAACTATGATTGCTTATCAAAAGATTCTATAATTCAAGAGAAACATTCATAACGTGTGTAAAAACGAAAACCACCAGCCCACAGAAATCATGCCCACAAAATCCAATTTTGTGGATTTATAGCAGAAAAGCATTAAACTACTGTCTTGCTGGAACAGCAGACTAGTCACTGAAGTATAACAGGCACAGCAGTAATGATTAAGGTGACATGTCCTCCTGCCACAGCTGTTAATCAGCTTAATACCAGTTACATTATTGACATTCTTGTAATTACTTTTCCTACGGCACATTTGTGTAAAATATACTTGACTTAAATTTCGAGTATTCAAAGGTGAGCCCAGTCCCCAAAATGTATGGACAAAGTGGTGTTAAGCTCCACAGGTATCACAATTATCTGAAGTTGAATACTGAGGACTACTACTCTCTCATTAAATATATAAATGGGTTAGTTGTACCTTGCCATCTTCTGAGCACACACCCATGTGTTCTCCACTCTCATCCAGGCTGATCTGATTTATCTTGACTGGGCTCTACAAAAAGACAAAGGAAAAAAAAGATTTCAAATTGACATCAGCAATCATATGCTTTAACCTCACCTATCTTGAGATTTATGTATTAAATCTTGTACAATCTTTAGTTGCACAAATCCCCAAATATATACATATATATGTGTACAAAAGAACCAGATATTTCTGCAATATTGCCAAAACACAGCCTTCTTTCCAGTCTTTCAGCTAACCCAGAAACTGGATATTTTTTCTAGCAACTTGTTTCAAGGATTTGGAGCTGTTATTGAAGTGTCATGCTCCTAGAACTCAAGAGTTTGACCTGGGCACCACAGGAACCTCTCCCATTACCAAAACACAGCATCAAAAATAACTGAAAATTCTCTGGTTTGGTCTCACAGCAATACTGGTAACTATATTTCTTCCAGCAAATCCCTTTTCTAGCTTTCATTTTTTGCCTCTAAGAGTACTTACAGAAGCTAGTATTAGCAAATAGTGTGGTGTAACACAAGTGTAGTCATTCTTAGGCAAACACTGATACAAGTTTCAAGGCTGCACCAGTTTAATAAATTTTAGTTTTCCCCATCCATTTAAGATATTCTTTTGGTTCTAACCTGCAGCGTTATATAGCATCTGTAACTATTTACTTCAGCCTAAGTATCTATCCTCACATTAGGTAGTGAGAACTAACTTCCAACATTATTTGAGCGATACCATGCATATTCTCCCACGAATTATATTGCCCATCCAATTATATTCAAGTACCAAGAACCTTCTTAACTACCATAAACCACTGTAAAAGATACCTCGTCGTTTCAAGCATCATTGAAAGATCTTCACCCAAATAGATGTCTTGCATCTTTCAGAACAACATTTCAAACTCTCGTAAGATTTGGAATGGACAGCCCCACAAGATACACATCAGTTAATTGATTCTGAGCATGAGAAAAGAAGAGCTCCATTACACGTTCCTGTGAAAAGGAAGTGCCACTGGAGCAGTGCTGGAGGTCACATTAGATGCTACAAAACTGCATCAAAAATACTACACAGTTGGAGTTCACCACTTCAGGACTTATATAAAACACTGTCCAGATCAACAACCTGCTTTTCCCCGCAGATTCCAAGAAATAGCTAAGTTAGGAAAATACAGATTTCCTCATCTCTACCTTGGAAAGCAAACTGCCCTAATCACACTATCAATTCCTACAATTATTTTTTCTAATCACCATTGAACCATCACATCCTGCTCTGCAGCAGTTTGCCTGATGCAATGGGAATAGGTCACGACTTTTGGCAGTCCCTTTACCACTTTGCTGCTTCCCTGTGTGGAGGAGGCATCGCCCTTGGCCTCACATTGCCTTACTGCAAAATGCTGCAGGTCTTCCTGTTGCAGGTGCAGTCTGCCAAACCACCTTGCCTTGATTCATGTGCTCTGAAAAAAATTTAGTTAGCCACAGAGGAAACATGCTGACTCGCTGTGGTTTGAAATCAGAAACGAGCACATCGCCAACAGCACCGGCAGCTGGTCAGTCTGGGACCATCTTCATCTGCTCAGGTCATCTGTACTTGCTCATGGGAGACCACCTTGGTCGCTCTGCAACAGCAGCCCTGACTCCTGACAACTGCCAATACAGGGTATAAAAAAATATAGAGGAAGGGTCTCTTCAGCAGCAGGGGAGGACAAGAAGCCCACTAATGAGAACCTCTTTTGTGATCCCCTGGTGCACAGGCCACCCTCAACATGCTTCCCTGCACCACAGTATATTTTACCATCTGTAGTATTTCTTATAATTCAACTGTTGACTAACCAAGTTATTGGGGGTAGTAATCCATCATTTTATTCTCCCCACAGGAAAGTCTGCCCTCTTCTAGCACAACTGGACACTGATGCATTTGTGTGACATCAGCTGATGCGTAGGGTGCAAGCCCATCAACGGGCCGGGGTGGTCAGGGCCATCGTGGAAACTGCAGCTGCTAAGCGTTGTACACAGCTGGCTATGTCAAAGGGTGCAGGACATGGCAGGAAACTGTCTGTTGCCAGTCTCGCTTTCTGGAAGCTTCATAAAGATTACCAGCACGTACTTTTAATCATGCCTTACCTTCCCTGACTTTCTGAACTTTCGTTTTGCTCAAAGTGCAAGAGAAGAGTCAGTTTGTCTTCTGCACGCTTTGTTTTCGTCCCTCCCCCTTTCCACCATTCCCTTGCACATGGGAAACATCTCCAGCCCCCCGAGAGGACAAGCAAAGATTTAGCTGAGGTCATGGTGAAAGGGGCATTTTTTTTTTTTAATCCTGGGTGATATCAAATTTAGTATTGACACAGCTTTCTCACAAAGGTTCTTCTCTTTATTACTTTGCAATTGGAATGGGGAAAGTCCATCCTAAGTAGCGTTGCTCTGACATAGGATCACATGTGAAGTTACAACATTCCTTTGGCCACCTTCTCATCTCTCCAGAGCCTGCATCTGCCATCAGCGTCCGTGTCCTCACGATGGTGCATCCATCAGCGGTGCCATGGGCCAGGCTGCTCCAAGGCTCTTGGCCACAGCAGAGCCTCGGGTGGAGAGAAACAAAATGAAGATGCTGGAGGATCGACAGCCCAATGCTCCAGGCCACACTCTTCCAAGTTCGCTGGCAAATGGTTCTGACAAAGTTTGAGTCTTGTAAAACGAAGCGCATGAGGCAGGCAAGATAGGCTATCTATGGTATCATAGCACACAAGGGGAAGGCGAAGAGCAGAGTGATGGATTCATCTGCCTGCTGATGCCTGGAAGTCAGATGGCACAATTTGGAGACAAAAACGTGTAAATGTGCTCACCTAACCAAACGGTTCCTAGCAAGTCAAAACCTCCTTCCTGTACACAAGAAGGATGTGGGGGGAGGGAGAGGAAAAAAAGGGCCATTTAAATTTTTTTGGATAATGTACTCAAGACAATGCAAACATGGAAGAATTTTTTTATTTTTATTCTCCTCCAAAGCTCAAGTTGAATTGGTGCCGTTGGCTGCTAGATGCCTCTTTTGACAGGCCGTGGTGTTCAGGAAATGATGATAAACCCAGAACTTCAAAACAGCCAATCTGAGTATTGAAGTCTGAGTAACAATCAAGCCAGCCATTTCCAAAACTGTACACCTTAGAGTAACATCCAAAATTTGCATCTAAAACTACCTAGAAAATCAGAAAAACAAAGATGATAAAAATAATGGTATGTATATTATCCGAAACAAAGTATTTCTTCAAGAATCAGTTAAAATCCATCTTTTAATATCAGTTATTTCATAAACATGCTGCTGAGCCAGTCAAAGCTACTTACTATTTCAGATTTAACTATATTTGTGCACTGCCAACAGCTTGTGGCTACCTAAGGAATTTCAGAGAAAAACAGGAGTACAGATAATATTGAGGGTTCCCTTCCCATGCTTTGCTGCCTTTTTCCCCTTGTTTTTTGTTATTGTTTATTTGTTTCCTCTATAAGGGTTATTAGCTCTGCCATGAAGTCACAACTGTCCTCCCTCGTTTTTCCCAAGCCATATTCCAGATGACACCTACAATAGCTTTTGCTTAATTCTCTATGCTTAAGAAAGAAAAGGGGAGGAAAAAGTCCCTCCCTCCAACAGCCATAGGTTGACAAAGAACAAATTGCTCAAGATTAGAGATGACACATGCAGTCAACACCTCACCACAGTCTGAGGACTGATCACTCACAGTTATGACCAGAGTATGCTCTGGGGTTCACTCGATTGTTATAAAGGTGCTTAAAAAAACTCTCCAGAGTTACAGGCATTTTAATCAAAAAGAAAAGTTACACAGTACTCTGAGTACAAATGTAAAATTTGAAACATATTATTCCATAGTTATTACTCAATGAATAAAGATAGTCTAATCAAAAACCCTACACTATGAAACTGTGACCTCTTCATATAAAGTTTGCATATAATTATTCAATTAGCACTATGATGGATAACAATTGTTTTTTCCAATTTAGTCCAGGCACTAGACACAGATCAACCAACAAGAACGCACAACTTTGAAGGCACATACTTAGAATACTGTATAAATAATACTAACACAGTATTTTGAAAGCAATATAGTTCTATCCCAACAGTAAGGAGTATCCTGCTAGTTAGGGAGAAAAATATACTGAAACGATTAACCTGAGAAGAACATCAGAATTTTATAAAGTGTTGAACTTCCAATAAAGAAGGAAAAAAATGCATTCAGCTGAATTTCCATTAGCTGCAGTTTTATTTCTGATGGAGACATGTTTGGAATTCTGGACAACATAAGTAAGTTTGACTGCTCAAAATCAATAATGTCAAGCTGACATTATAGAACAAAAAAATGTTACCTTAATGGAAGAAAGAAAAGTTTAGGGAGAAGAAAAAAGCTAGCAGGCATCTTGCACATACAGATCTAAATACAGGCTTTTGCAAAGTATTAAAGAAAAAAAAATCCAGCATCTACCAACAAATGCACCTCATGTGATAATCAATTACCTAATGTAAAACGCTTGAAATAAACGCACTTAGTATGGATTATGTCAGCTCTTCAATTAGGAGTAAATTCACGGCCACTCAGAAAGCTTCTTTTAATTGTGTTCTTTGTGGCAACTCCTTCTCCCCTGACACTCATCATCAACCCACCTTATGCTATCAGTTCCCCCAATGGTGAACCTGAGAAATCAATCTGCTAATGTATAATTTGTAAAGCTTCTCTGACTAACAAATGGATAATTGATTCTTGCACAAATGCTGCATCCCAATGGGTATGAACTGGAAAGAACAAGAAACATAAGACTGGATTTCACTCCAAGTCTTTGAAAAATGCAGTATTTACAGGGCAGGAATCTAAATGTTTTAATAGCTGCCTGTGACTTCATGCCTTTTAGCCATGGTTAGCAGGCAAGCAGCACACACATTAGGAGTGTGAAAAGCAAAGCAGTGTTCGATCATACTTACAGCAAAGCTCATTTTACTTCAAGAGATTCCCACCACTAATACAACCCACTTGAATAGCACTTTCATAGAATCATAGAATCATAGAATTCACACACTTTCATCCATTCTGTAAGGACAGTTTTCCTAAACTTTTCCTGAATTAATCCAAACATAATCTGTGTCAAGCTCTGGTATCACATATATACCCCAAGACAAAAACCAGCCATAGCACTTTCTGCTACATTATGTAATTATCATTCTAGATTTATAGAACTGCTGTACAGCCACTCTTCATACTAGGGACAAACTATATGTATGTAGCCTTTGAATTGAAACCAAAAAATGGAAAAAATCTCCTACAAGTGCCTATTCTTCATTTATTCATGTGCTTCCACCTCCATGATTTTCACACAAACAAGCACATGTAACTTCCTTCGGCGTACAGCAGTACAACTAATCAACCCACTTAAAATGTTAATGCACTGGAACAAGGACCTTCATTTCTCCATTTGTGTTGTTTCCACCACGGTGAAGGTCTACAAGCCTGAAACATCAGTTTACAAGCACAAACTACCTCATCTACTGTCGTGGCATTAAACCAAGGTCTTTTGACGATACAAACCTCACTTGCTCTCTCACCTCATCTCCAACTCTCTGGCTTCTACTCGACTAAATTAGAGGTTTTGCATCACCAGCAATGAATTATGCGAAAGAGACAATTTGAGTCTTTAAGACTCAAAAAAAAACCCAACCAAAACCAAAACCAAACACCAAAGCAAGTATTGCATATCCAGGAGCGGTATTGAATAACAGCACCCAAAGATGCCTTTTCTAACCAGGAAAGAGAACCTTAACACTTTTATAAGAAACAATTTTACTAACTTGCCAAAATAGGAGTTTTCTATTTTTCTAAGGAATTCGTACTTTGGAAAGTGATAGGTGGTTACAATAAATGAAGCAAATGGTTAAATGTTCTCTCTCTCTCAAAAAAAGGCAATGGCTAAGCACACAGATCATGTGCTGTATGTCCCGTCTTCTCTGGGTTCAGCATACGGACGCCTTGAACGCCTCTTGTTTTGAGGAGTTTTCTTTATAAGGAGGAAATTGCAGCAATGCACTTTATATGCCTCAGATACCACAGTGCTGGGCTGGCTTTGGCATCGTTGTGGAGTTCTACTGACACAGGAAAGAGAAAACAACTCAGGAGAGCAAATGATGCCATCTCATTATTCAATGAGAATAATGAGATGGCAATTTCATTTTAACTTGGAAAGCACATATATAGCCATGTGCATACGCATGCCAACTTCAGAAACAATATAGTAACACAAAGGCTTCAACCGAAAAAAGCAGCTTTAAAAGCTACAAAACAAGCCTCTCACCACTACCTAAAACAGAAACAGTATATGCTGAATTTACAGCGCTTCAAAGCTGGGGAGAGTGACAAGGTCTGGGATATGGAAAAATAACAACATTAACTTTTATTTCATCTGCAAGAAGGCAGAAAAAAGAAAAATCTCAAAAGCCTGTCTAAATCTAAGGCAATACAAGGACAAGGATCCTCTCATATATGTTACGAGAAAGTGAGAAAGACAAAAGCCTACAGTGATTTTGGTATTTTTCACATCAGTGAATCCCTTAATCTTGTTTGTCAACTACAGGGACTAAGAAGAAAAAAAAAATTAACAAGGAATCTCCCTAAAGCTGGAGTTGCTGCTAGATAATCAGAATGTTTGTTAGGAGTGATAAAACTACTATTTAAAAATAATCTATATTGAAAGCCATTTCCAAGCAGAGCTTAACTGTAAGCTAATTTATCACAGATCCAAAGTAGAACATCTTACCTGTTAGATCACCGGAGAGCTAAGGATATATCCACCCAAAAGCCCTGCACCATAGAAAAGAAACTGGTTTCTCTAACTGCTTTCACTGCTAGACTGCTCCCCAAGCACAGTTAGCAGGGCAACATCAACTTGGAACACTAACTTTCCATACAGGCTACCGAACCGCCATTTGGGTTTGGAGAACAAGCCACAGAAACATGCCTAAACTTCTGAGGACAAATTCCATCAGGGCAATTTCATAGGTTGTTGTTGTGGAGTAAGCACGCTCATGTCATCAGTGTATTTAACAGGATTTTGTAATATTTCACCCTCAAGAGGGGAAAGTGTGAGATTTTCTCCACCTCTTGATAAAACATTACTCAGTCAAGTGACTGAAGAAAGAGTCCAAGCAAGTCATATAGTGTACTTTGTTGTCAGGACAGTTTTTTCGTTTTTAAGTGATTATTTTATTGGCATTTTGACAAGACAATTTTTGAACAAGCAACAAGACTCTTCTCAGAGGCCATTCACTGTTCTTCCAACACCATTTTCAGGCAAGGCTGCACAAGAAGCCATGATTATCCACTATCACCCTCCCTGACTTAAGACAGGAGAGCAGGCATGCCCACATGGATCCTAGGATTCCTGATTCTCCATATATTCTATTACAAAGCTATTCTTTTCTCCACAAACCCATAATCTTCCCCCTTTTATCAGCTCCTGGAAAAAAAAAAAGGCTAAAAATGGCTACTTTTTAATGCAAGTTTATCAGCCATTATACTATGAAAGATGGTCTCCATCCACCGGCCACTGAAATCAGCCTCTGTCCAGCTAACTGAATCAGACAGAAAAAAAAAATACTGTGTAGGAAGGAACTTCCTTTCCTGGCTGAAGATATAACTAGTCATATTCTTGGCATAGTTAAACATTACACTGGGTGGTCAAAGCTGAAGTTCATCCAACAGCTAAAAGTGAAGTGCCATTTTCCACATGAAAATCCATCTAGCAATACCTGTATAGCTTGGCATCAAATAAAAGCCACATCAAGAATAAATGTTTTCTGCTTACCGAAAGCATCTACTTGCTTTGGACACCAACTCTGGAACTTCCTTTATTTGCAATTCTATCACTTCAGAAAGTCTCAGAAAACCTGGCAGAATGGATCCCCAGTAATCAACTTCAGGTTTCTCATTCTTAAGAGGATCTTAACCCGCATTTGTAAATCAGAAAAAGGGGCTGAGAGCACTCGCATGAGTGGAAAGTATGAATCATAAAGTGTACTGTAACTTACTGTAAATGGCATATCATAAGCATATGCATCCCCACTGCAATAGTGAGATGAAGAAAGCTAGATGGAAAGATGCCTTGATCCTCTGTAGCTTGCCCAAACAAGCCATTGTAGACATTCTTGCTTATAATAGGCTTTATTTAGCGTAGGTAAAAATAAAAGCCACATTCTTTGGTCTTTAAGCTGCTCTCATTTCAGAGCTCCTGCCTTCATAACTACCAAGGCCTGCAGCACCTACAGACTCCCGCCATCAGCCAGCTCAGGTTTACATTTTGGAAGCTTCCACCACAAACACACCCCTTTCTGAAATCTCTTACACTCTTATTTCTGTGTCACAGGGCCCTGAGTGGAACTAGCTTCCTACAGCAGCATCAGAGTGGGGCAGTCAGCTTAGAAGGAGCTACTTTTGTTAAAAGCTACTCTTAGGATACTAACACCCAAGAGAATGGTCAAATTTGGAATGTCCACCATCCAAGCAACTGCTATACGCCCTGTCACATCTTTTAAAAGAAATAAATTCCATACTGTAGAGGGTGATCTTTATTAGATTTACCAAGTCCATTATCAACAATATCTTACCTCCTACGGGAAAAAAAAGACTTAGTTTTGCCTTCATGTTTTGTTTATCATATTATGGCCCTTTTATGTCACTCCATATTTTTAATAGCACAGCATTTTTATTGTTAATGGAAACAAAGGGCTGTAGCTCTATCATTAATGTCATCTTATATAAAAGACAATGTCCTCCAGAATTCAGTTGTTTTGGACTTTCTAACTAGGAAAACGTTTTCTAATGCAAATAATATTTTATTAATGCCAAAACTCTGAATAATTCTGACAAGCTAACTGCTATTATTTGGTATATGTGCATGCAAGTGCACATATATATGTGCACGCCTGCCTTTGGTACACAGAAAAATTGCATCCAGATACAAGATGTCATTTAAACAAAAGGAAATCAGTTCTAAGAATCAGCAGTATACTAGATCCTTAGGAAACAATCCTTTCCAAATCCTCCCTATGCTTTAAAGGCTGTTAGGATTTAGAAAACATCTGTGTTATAAGTCTTTCTTCTGATAAAAAGCTTCATCAACACTATCTACTAGCTGTTTCACTGCTGCTAATAAAAACACAGCAGCCACTTGGCCCAGCGGTCCAGCTGTACATCAGCAAAGAGCATTTAGAGTGGGTGCGAGACAGATGCAGCATAATATACTTCTGAGACGACTGGAAAAAAAAAGGGCAAAAAACAACTAATGCCTGGACACATGGTCTTGTGCCAATCACCATCACCTGGCTCCTCACAGGGGAGGGACATCCACCATGGTTGCGAGTCAGTGCTTGTTCAAAACAAGCAGTAGAAGACAGAGAAATGTAGAAGCACCTACTCTTTTCAAAGAATAAGCATCTGGAAGGCACGGAAAAGCAAGCATATATTACTTCTTATCTGAAATGTGCTGGGAGGTTTGGGTGGTTTTTGTTTCTCATGATTCTCTAGGAAGTATTTAAGCTAAAGCATTGCACCACCCTGGACAGGCACTCACCTATATCAGGATCTTAATTTTTTCTTTCTGTTTTGGAGCCTGCATTCACTGCACACAGTCTCTGCACCATGCCTAGTCTTGTGCCAAACATGAGATTTGTTAACAGGCACACTTAACACCCTGCAAATAGTAACACTGAGCTACCCAGATCTTTATTCTAAATTCTGTTGCTTCATTTCATTTTACCACTAAGTCTTTCACAGTGTGACACTGACAACTCAAGTGATGCAGTTAAAGTAATAAACAGTGAATTTTAAGTAGCCTGTCAAAACAAGTGACACCTATATCATCTTAGTCTTATAACTCTCATGCGAAGTTCCATTCAGACTAACTTCTTCATTATACAATCAAATGCTAAAAGTTACCTTCCCCACTGAAAGATGCTGCATTATCTCTCAGAGCACATAGCGGGACCCGCATCATTTCCAGCAACAACATTTAGTGCACAACAGCTGCTCTTCATTAGAAAAGCTGCTTTTCTTGTTAGCAATTAAACCTTTTCAAACTGTGTCAAGGCGAGGGAAACCTCCAACACATTTGCTTGCAACTTGATGAGGTATCAGCAACACGAGCTGGCCATTGCCTTCAAGCAAGCCACACACTTGCTGGGAAGGTGGACGTGTTGTAACTTTAATGGGCCTGAGGGCAATTACACCACAATGGAAACCACTTCTCTTTGAATTTTCAAGGTAGTAGGGATGACCTAGTGACTTTTGGTTTTCTGCCATTTCCATTAAAATTCTATAAAGAAATGTTTAATACTACATAATGTGAGATAGAAAAGAAAAAAACAGAAGTACCGACCTAGAAAAACCTAGAATAAAAAGCAAGATTTAGTTTCATGCTATTTCAGAAATTCTACCAGCCTTGAATAGCCCCAGAAATGTTGCATGTTAAACCTTGAATTTCTTCCTGATAAGAGAAACTTTAAAACATTACTTACATTTGTTTTCTACACTGATGCATCACCTCACCTCTGAAGCATCGAGCAATTAAACCCCTCCTATTTGTACAATACATTACACTTCCCCTACTCGGACTGACATTTGCACAAGCCAAAACTTCTTGCCATTTGTGCTCTCAGCTTGCTGTTTATTAGAAGACCCCAAAATGGGGGCAGCAGGTTTTCTTGCCCTTTGAAAGGTTTTTGATTTGTTACTTAACTAAATATGTTTGTATAGCTTTCATCATAGCTACAAGTCCTTAATCCACAAGATGTCACCTGAAGCAATAATTATATTAATAAATAGCAGACAGTCTAGAAGAAAAGAAAGATGGGGAGACATTTGGAATTAGCATGCTGTGAATCAGTCCTGCATCATCCTTTGTCAGTAGAGTTAGCAGGCTTTTTTTGTTGTTGCCTTTTAGTAATAATTTTCAGTGCATTTGACACATTTCATCTCACTCAATCCACTGAATCCTAATACAGGAGAACAGCAGTTTGTCAAACACGTATTATCTGAGGATGCATATCAGTTAATCTCAGGCATCCTGACACTGTTGAAGACAGCCGCACTGGTGCAAGCTGAAAAGGTGCTTGGCGAGGATGAGAGGGATCATGTGAGAGCAGAAGTGTGGTCACTGAGATGCCAGCAACACCCAAGGCCAAAGCCCCACAACTCCTGTCCCAGCCTACCCTTTCGGTGAAGGCAGAGCTTGCAAACCTGCAGAGACCAGTGGTCCATGTGGCCCAGTATCCAACATCAGATGTTTTAAGAGCAAGATGAAAAAACACTCTGTTCTGGAAATCTTTTCCAGCTGCCAAAGTTAGTCTCACAAGCCTATGTGAAGCTTTCCAGGGCATGAAGGAGAGCGAGTGATTAAGCCTTTGCCGCACTAGGGAATATCTGTGACTAGGCATACCCATGTTACTTCACTTCTCAGCACATTACATGATAAAGTACTAAAAAGACTAAAACAAAACATCCTAAAGCAAAACTGTAAAAAATGAAATTTCTAGGGCTGCCAGGCTAGTGTTTCTTGTAAAAACCATGACACAAAAAGAAATCTTTACTTTGTAGCAGGTATAGTTTGGAAAAGAGATAACCAAGTAATAAAATCTGTAGAGGAGACAGGGCCAACCTTAAATTTACCATAAGAAACCACCCTTCTAGCAACCACTGCTAGGACTTTTTATTTAAGAAAAGCAAACAAAAGAACAGGAGATTTTGGTGGGTATAAAGAGGATGGAGGGATTTTCTTTTATAGTCTCTAGTAGACAACAGGTCCTGTTATGTCTTGCTCTGTGCCTAGGCAGTGCCCGAAGGCTTTATACAAGGATGAGGATTTCACCTTTATGGATCTACGTGGGAGAACAGGGCCTTACCTGTCACTGATCACATACCTAGCAAAAAAAATGTCAGTTCTACAACTGAACCCTTCCAAGCACCTGACATGGAATAGAACAAACACAAATCTAAGACATTTAATGCCTGAACTCAATAGAAAACCTCTATTTCATTTTAAGGGTTTTTTAGTCAGTTGTCCTCTTCATCTCTGCAGTAAAGAATTTGGGTAAATTTTAATCTGATCTTCCCCAAATAGATTACTCTGTGGAGCAAAATAATTGTTTTTAGCAAGTAGCATACATACATAGTAATAAGAACTGTAGAAGAGCCACTGCAAGCGTTTCTGATGAACACACAGTGTTAAAAGTAGTAAGAGAACATCATCAGCTTGACTTTCACTAATACCCAGTAAGGTCATTTTCAATCTGACCATTGCTATATATGAAATTTCCTCCAAAGGTTGTTTGTAGGAGGCTGGGTTTTGGCTGAGAGTTTTTCTCCTCCTTGCACAACAACTGTGTAATTAGATTTTTCAAAAATATAAACAAAACCTTTCACCCCTCACATGCAGCTAGCTGCGTCAGCTTTAGAACATACGTTCTCTTTGCAAACATGCCAACATCTTGTGATGGATACTCAGACAAGTGCTGACACTGCTATGAAAAAATGATGCCTGGCCACTAGGTTTTGTGACAATGCCAGAGATGCGAGGGAAAAAGCAAAAAAAAAAAAAAAAATTCTCAGGCTCCACAATTAAAAGCAGTATTTAGTACTCTAGAACTGAGCTTTAAGTTTACCCTTTCATTTATCCTCTAATACCAGGAACCACAATAAGAAAAAAAGTCTGCCTTTTTTCCTTCAATCAATACAACCCCTTAAGAGTTCAAGCTTCAAAACATTCACATAAAATATTAGCGTTATATATTTGTAGTAGATAAACTGAACCAGCAAGGCAATCAATCAATTTTCAATTACTTGTGGCAACTAGATAAGATGATAGTACATACACTAACAATTGACAACAGTCACCTAATGAACAGGCTTATACCTTATGGAAGTCATGACCCTCTAGAGCACAAAATTAATAATAGCCTTTTATAATCATAAATATGTATTTCCTATTCTGTCTTCATGATCCAGGTTTATTATATGTAATCTGAGACGAGTTCATCACAAAACCATTCAGTACCATTTCTTTTTCCAAGGACTATACATTGTCTCTTGCATCACAGGGAAGAAACTCATGAAATGCATTAGTAAGATTTTAGGTATAGCAAGAGCATAAATTTATTTATTACTTAGTACATCACAGTGTTTTTACATCCTAGTAGATTTATTTGAAATAGTGCCATACTTACAACATCAAACTTCTGCGTGATGTTCCCTTGGACATCAAGTAAATAAACCTTGCCATAATGGGTTCCCAGTGCCAAAAACTGTAAAAGAAATAAACAGTTAAACACAAGACACCACAACCAAAACAACAGCAACATTAAGTGATGTTTACCAGATTAACAACAACAGCAACTCCAGGATGTTTACCAAATTAACGATTAGCAGCATCCTGGAAGAAAATACTCTACAGAAGAAAAGCTTATTTTAGATTAACCTAAAGAATAAAACAGGGCTTTGAGCTCATATTACTGTGATAGTGCAAGTTAGCTGTCAGAATGAGTCATGAGGATCCTCATCTAGTGACAACTAATGGCGTGTCTGCAGTCTGTACACATTGCCTGATGGACTGTGGCAGCAAATTAAAAATGCAGCGTGAAAGCAAGGACTAACATGGACCTGAAGTAGTTTTAAGGTCCTTTCCACAGCTTTGTTTAAATCATAATGGTTTTCTGGAGGGGAGTTATTTTCAATTCTCCGTCACCACTGACATAAAAAACCAAAACATTCAAGCACATGCAACCAGCCTGTTGTAGGCCACCACTAAAGCGCTGCTGAATTATGGAATGGTCTTTGACAGTGCATTTGGGCACATGGATCAGCTCTCAGGTTTGCTTTCCTTCATGTGCTGTAACATTCCTACATTGAACAGTTGCAAACCTCATCCATTTTTCCTTTAAATCAGGAGTTTGGCCCTAAAAACAAATGAATCTCCACACAAATGCATGTACAAACTTATTCCAATACAAAGGCGGTGGCAACTGATCCTGAGAAAGGCTGCTGCTAATTGAACCATGTGAGCTACAGCTAAGCAGGAAAGGAAGAAGTTTGGTACTACTTGATTTATGACACAGGTTTCTTTTTATTTCCCCCCTCCTTCCTCTCAGCATTACTCAAATAATCTAGGCTCTTCAATTCTCTGTATTTCACTGCATGTGAGCATGCTTCATTGCAACCTATAATGAAATGCTCAAATTTACAGGCACTACTAAGCGTGTCAGTCAGGCAGCACAATCTTTAAAAAATAACCTTACAGAAAGTCAAGGTTTAAAAGGATTTATCAAAATGGAATTGCTTAAAATGAAATTTCAGTTCAGGCACTTAAAATATGAAGCTACATTAAAAGGAGTCAAAAAAAGGAAAGAAGGGGTTCATTAGAAATTCATCCCTTGCAATGCCTTTCTCTCCTGCAAGGTTGCCTTTTTTCAGGAAGAAAAAAGTCCCCCGGGTAAAAAAATCAATACTGGTTAATAAAACATCAGGTGTGCAGACATAACTAGGTATGACTATTCCACTGCACAGGCCTGCTTGAATGCACCAGGTGCCATGACGATTAGTCATCCAGTGCAGACAGCAAGCCTGGTGAAAATATGATGCTTTAGCACTGAAAAGAAAAAAAAAAAAAATCTGGGGGGAAATTAGTCTGTATACAGAAGCCAGATTTTCAGAATTCCCAGAAAAGTCAGAACTGCTACATTCACATGTGTACTTTCAGTAGTACTATGTAATTTTGATAATGATGATGCTTTAGCAGGGATTTTCTTGCTAAAATAGGGGAAAAAAACTTCAAACACCTATAACGCTCCTTTATTTTTAAGTTCTCTGTTGTGTAAGAGCCCTATTCCTAAAAGACTCCAGTACCTAGCTTCTTACAATATCGATCTTTCTCATAAATAGTGTATCTGGTTTGCTGGAAAGCTAAAGTGTTTGGATACTTAGAAAAGCTTTCCTGTATTGTCAGTCTTTGTAACACTATAGTTAAGGCGGCATCTGTACCCTTCTTTATAGAAAAATCCTGTTTATCTCTTGACCTCCAAAATTTAGTTGAGCCTGAGGAGAAAAAGTAACACAAACAGGTCACAGAACAGGAACATATCTGCAAATTCTCAAAACACCTGTTTAATTCTAAGTTGCCAAACATATTTTACACAGACTTGTTATTTTCACCAATACAGTTAAAATACAAGCTTCATCTTAAGGCCTCTTGAGCCATGCCAACAGTCTGAGTAAGAGAAACAGCACAAGTCAATCTAAAAATACAGTGAACCAAGAGATGGTTCTCTCAACAATAATTGTGAAGGAGCTATCGAGATCAGCTGTGAAAAAGTGTGCATTCAGAAAATAACTGCTGTTTTACATAATTCGCCTAGTAGCTGCTTGATATATCATTAACTCTGACACTTTAAAATGTTTTTCAGCATTCCTCAATATGTTAAGGTGCTCTTCAAAATTCAAAAGAAAGACAAGAGAAAAGCAATTGTTTAAACCACTAAAAAAGCAGCTGCAGTTTCTTGACTGCAAGCATAAAAGAACAATTCTGCGTAACTCCAAATTTCTTTATTTTGCATCATTTATTACTTTCTGGCTTTCATTCTCTTGTTTGTCTCAAATGTTACCAGCATTTTTAGAGTTTGCTGGTTTTCCCTCTCTGGGTCTTAACATACTGACCCAGGACAGGGGAGCAGAGAAGTGCATGACAAACACACACGCAAGTGCATACACACATATACTGTAACTACTTTTTTTTCATACTGTATTAATAGAAATACATCTGAAGCCGGCCCCTGGCATGATCCAGTCTGTCTTCAATGATTCAGGCTGTACAAACATTCTGTATATGCAAATTTATTTTCTGAATAAAGAAAAATTGCGACTGTATGCCAATTCTAGTTAATACTGTCCCTAATTAAAACCTAGCGATACCTTCCCAGTAGCTTATAAAAATACCCCATGTTACAAATCACTGCATCTTGAATCCTCACCTCACATTCTAACCTAGATAGCATGATCTGCTTCTACACAGTTTTACCCCAAGTTTTGTTTATATTACTGTTGGCTTGCACCACTTCCCTGAGTTTAGCAAAACTTTCACAGAGAAAAATATAGGTATGTTGTAAGTACACATACAAAAAAAACGTGTAAAAACACATACAAGTTCTGTCCTGCCCCACAGTCATATGGTACCTTTTCATGCACTGTCATGCAGCTGGCTGCATCTTTCTGGAGAATTTCAGTCACTCCATTAGAAAGCCGCTCGTACTTCAGCTTTGGCTCTTCTTCACTTTCATCTTCCTACATTTTCAGGGGTTTAAGAAAAAGGGAGAGAAAAGAAAGGTTTAAATTTTGTTTTTAAAATTTAAAGGAATTAAAAGATAACCGCAAACCATCACGCAACTTCAGCTGAAGATGGAGCGTGGTTATTTCTTAACAACAGCCACTACAGCTGAAAGCCAAACTTTCACATTTGTATCATTGCAGGGTTGCATTTTTTGGTTGTTGATTTCTCTTTTTATTCCAAAGTTCCGGATGCCACCAAAGACTGTAAAACGGCCTATCTATTCAGTTCTGTTATAGGAAGCGTTTAGTTTGTTTCTAAAAAGCAGGGACAAAAAAGATGTATACGTGTACTTAGTTAAATAAAGTTAGTCATTCACAATCTGAAAGAAAAAAATATAAAAGGGATGGTTATGGAAAAGTTGACAATGATAAAATAAAAGATGTCACTATAGCCACGTTTAACTCTAAGCAGAAGCATGCAGGTTACAAGAAACTTCAAAACCTTTACGAGATGGTGCACCTCTGTAGGAAGGGCAGACACAAAATGCTGTGGACAAAAATAAGAAGAACCACTAGAAATAAGTTAATTGTATAAAACATGCCGATGAGTTCATGTTAAAAAAATTAGAAAGTATAAATATGTTGTTGCAAAACTGGGCAAAAAATGAAGCAGGATATGGCTTATTCCTATGGATCACCTACCCCATCTACTACATGTTTAGGAACTTTTCCTTATAAATAAATACCTAAGCTTCCCTTTCTTCTTCCTTTCCAGCCTGCGAGGGCATTACGACTGTAAGTACTGTGTCTAAGTATCACTACTCAGACATGCAGGAGAGACCCGCTGAGCGGCACCGCGCAAGCAGTGAGGAGCCTGTGCGGGGCAGCAGGAGGAGCAAACTTGCTCCACCAGCCCCGCGTGCTCCCTTTCTGGGAGGAATAAGCTTCAGGTGCGAAATAGCGCTCTGCACGGCAACACCTGCGGAAATACAACGCCACAAAGGGACTGCACGAGCTTCAGCTCATACTACCCATGCATAAATACACCCCAAACTAAGTACACCGCTCACCTTCTCCTCACTGGGAAACTATACCCCCAGTAACCAACCTCTGCACGCGTTGCTGGCTCTAATGAACACGCCACCACGGAGTGTATTTCCCACATAAAACACTGCATTCCGAAGCAACTGGAAAACGCCAGTGCAAGTAGAGGAGCTCCTATTTTCCTCATCAAACTCTGCTTTCCAATTCCGGGCATAAAAACCACATATAAAAACACACAGTGCCAGGCCGGAGCAGCAGCATTGTGTTTGCGCAGCATTTTGCTGTGGTTAGGGATCTCAAAAGAAGAAATTCAGTAAAGTGAAAAGAGATAGCTTAAGAATAAACTATTTTATTTAAATTGCCTTTGGAGTACTAAAGCAAGTCTTCCCCAGGTTCAATCTTGTGGCACATTCTACTATCGCCCATGTTAATACATACATGCTTCCATTAAAAAACAAAAAAGTGCTATGGAGCTATGAAAAAAAAAATCAGTATTTATTGCCATGCATTTATTTTATACAAATGCCGCAAACAGAGGATGTTTTAAAGTGTTATTTGAGAATTTTGTGGCAGAATACAAATTACATTAATATAGGGATGTCAGCAATCCATGACGTAGTTGTCTGAAGTGAGGTGTCAAAGTGTCCACCAAGAAACAATTTTATTCAGTAAATCTAACACTGCACAAAGTTGTTACTAGACAGAATGACAATGTCAAATTACAGGGCAGTATATAAATCACCCAAATTACTTGTGCCTACACATCCTTAATAAGTGACTACAGGATTGAGGGAAAGGCAAGAGAAAAAAAAGCACACATGATGAAAGGAGGGAGGTAAGGGCATATGTTTATTTACGGCAATTAATACATTACTGCCTTTCATACATCTCTTGCAAAGATTATACTTGAAATGCATGGGTGATCTTTGAATAATCCATAAAAGTGAAAATTGAACTCCAGTCATCTAGTCTTTCTAAGATCCCACATGTTGCTGAAGTCTGGACATCAAATGTGCAACCAATGTGAAAAGTTAATTCTAATCTCTTGAGTATTTTGCATAAAAGCATTCATCCATGGACCATTAGATAAAGTTACTGAAAATAAGTTTTGGCCGTCTTATTTATGACTGAAAACCAAACAATTTTTCCTGCACACGCATATACAACAAACATATACACTTTCAAGAGTCAGTGCACCGAAGCATTCTGCCAGGCTTCAAGAAAAAGTAAATAAAATGAAAACTTCCAATATTAGGCAAGACTATGTATCCACACTTTCTTGACAGGTATCTTATGTTAAGTAAAAGGCAAGCAAAAAGGTGAATTGGAAAAGGGTGGCAGGGCGGGGAAGGGGGGCTTTGCTGTAAACAAAGAAAAAATGATTTGCAAAAACACAAGATTTCCCTTTTGCTACAGACTCTAGCTCATATATTAAGTTCATTTGATGCTCTCTTATCCTGAATATCAACGTTTAATCATTTTAAGGTATTTTTCTACCAGGGAAAGCTTCTACAGCAGCCTGAACTTCTAAAGTAAACACAAGCCAGCGTTAATAAAAAGCAAATCAATAATTTTTGTTAAATTTTAATAATCCTGCAAACCTACAAATAAAACCATCAGCAGACTGAGTTGAGATGACAGTTGGCCGCGTTTCTATGACAACCTAGAGGAATAGCACAGTCCTGACTTGCAGCAAAGCTAAGACATAAACAGTGACATTTACCCCATACGAGAAAATTCACAGCTTTCCTTTTTTTTTTTTTAAAAAAAAAGGGGGGGGGGTGGAAGAGGAGGAAAAAAATCAATTTCTCAACTAACATGGATTTTTGCTAAGTGTTTGGCTATTCTAATTAAAGACCCATCTGAGAGGATTCTAAACATTTGAAAATAAATCTCTAGGTATGGCTTCTCCTACTACCACTTAACACATCTTCCATGTTTTCTGCCATTAAAAAGAAAACATAACCCTGCCAAAAAAACACAACACCAAGTTTTGAAATTCTTGTCAAATACATGGAAAGGAAAAAGAAGCAGGCAAAAACAAGCAAACAAAAACCCCATATTCCACACACTTTTTTAAAGCACTCCACAAGGGCAGGTTTAGGTTCTGAAAGGCAGAAGATGTCCAGAGCTGAGGGGTTCATTTTGGGCTGCCTTGGTTCATTTTAAAATAAACCACAACATTTTTCCAAAGACAGAAAAGCTACTTTGGAACTCAACTTCTATTTATTTTTCTATTTGCCTTTTACTGCTGAAAGGCAACAGCAAAAAATGCTCAAAAAAATGCTGTAAAGACCTTTCCTGAGGTATTCATAAGCATATCCTATTGAAAGGGAACTTCTAATGGAAAGATGTATTATAATTAGCTAGTAAGACCAACATGAACTCATTCCCACTAAGAACTCTTACACTTTCCAGTGCCAAATAAATCAAATTCCTCTTTCTGTGCCTAGTACCTAAGCATGAAACCCTTCTTCAGAGGCTGAATTAAGAAACTGAGGACAGCTACAGATGTGCCAGTTATCTCTGGAAAGGACACTTCAACCATGAGAGAAGCTCCTCTGCTTTTCTAAATTAAAGTGTGCAACTCGCATCAGCTGTTATCCTTCTGTTTTCCAGCTCTGCCTGGAGGAACAACCCCAGTGGTATCCCTAGTAGGCAAAAAATAAGAAATAAAATTTGAAATGGATCCTCACAAAGAAAATTTCCAGAACAAACCTGTGGGCAATTCCTTGAGTTCTTCCATTAATGCATGTTTGTGCCTACAGAGGAGGATCTGCCCACAGGACAGTCCATCGCATGAACTACATGCTCTGTGGATTACAGATACTCTAATTATGACATTGACAGCAAAGTGTCACCCTTCCTAAATCATTTGTGCTTCATATTCTCCAAAGCCTTCATGGAAATAAACAGTGCATATCATTATAAGACAAGTGCCCTTCATCTGTGCTCTACCATCTTCCACTCACTTCCAGGCAGAATTCCTGTTACTGTAGCTGGTCGTCCTGGCACTGATAGCACTTTTAACTTTCACTCTGGAAAACACTTAAATTCAGGTAGAAAGATACATATAATCTAAGCATTAAGGTGATTTGAAAGGAATCACACACACATCCTACTTCATATACTACAAGGGCTGCAAGGCCCTTGGCAACATGTCTCTTCTTAAAAAAGCATACCCTGAAGAAGAAAAATAATAATAATAAAAAAGAGTTTATTTTCATTTTTGAATCTCACACTTCCTTTCAAATTCCTCCTGACTTCAGAAATTATAAAAAATAAATGTTAAATTGGCTCATTTTCTGCCAGTTTAGAGGCCATCTCAATTGCTCTGCAGCTATGCATCTGAATAGTTAAAGAGACATTCTAGAAACTCATTAAAAAACAAAATGAATGCTGCTGAAGAGCAAAGACCATACTTTTGTTAAAGAGTGAGAAGAGGCTACTTCCTAATTTGTAAGACTAATTCTTCTTGACACTTAAATGCAGGCCATATTCATGGAGACCCTCTGGAGAAGCCAGGAAATTTTAAAGCAGTCATCACCACTGCACAGAAGAATTGAAGCTGTTACACTTCCAGAATTATTAGTTTCAGAATTATGTGAAAATTTCAAGTAGAACCAAACAATTCCATTTATTTTAATAACTTAAAGGTTCACAACAGCAGCTTCAATTATTCAGAAATGAATAAACACATCTTCCGTGCTTTGGCTAAAGGTAGCTCTACCTACTACAAGAATTTAACTAAAAATAATTTTAACAATTGTAGAAGATAAGATTTCTAGACTCAGAACACTCTCCACAGGTGTACTTAACTCCTTCACATATATACAGAGTGCAAAATGCAACCCAATACCTCACAGAACTCAGTCACCACTGTAATCCATTATCTTACAGCCGAACCCAGCTCAAATTCTTGACTTGATCCAAAGCACAACCACCTCTACCTGCTCTTTTCTGTAGAAATGATGTCTTAATCAGGCGGCTGACTTGGTTATTTACTGGTTTTCAACAGCAAGAGCTCCTAACAACTGTAGGCTAAAGCACAGAGATTTTATACATTTTTGTACTTTAATAATTAAAACCGATAAACTGTAAACTAGTTTTTCACTTAGACCCTTTCACCTAGAATGATAAGCTAGTTTTTCAACCTGGTCTGAAGTACTAGCAAAAGCGCAAGTACAACAACTGGTCTCATCTTGATCTTGCAATGCCAAAGAAAAAGGAAAGAACTGGTTCTTCCTGTCATGATGATGTGTAGCTTGGAAAATGGCACAACCAGGAGAGAAACCAATTGAAGGAAACACACAAAACAGAATCTCCACTGATTCAACCACTGACTCTCTACAGAGTTTAGAGACAGGATCAATTCTTCCTACTACTATTTTATAAATATTATTTCAACCCCAACCTGGGAGTGAAAGGGTGCCACACTAGGGAAAAATAAATAAATGAGGTCCCCAAAAGACAGACATACGTTCCTATGGCTCGCGCAGGCTAGGGACGGGCAGCCGTCGCAGAGCAGTCACGCACCTGCTGCTTCCCTTGGCCGAGCGCAGCCCGAGGCAGGCGGCAGGCAGGGAACACGGGGAGCGGGCCGGCTCTGACCCGGCCAGGTAGGCTTCTGCGCTGCAGGCTTTACGGAGAAAAAAAACGGTCATCGGAAAGTTTTCTTGACTCCATCACACTTGAGAGCCAAATGAACACACTGTTACGTTTCCCTGAACTTGTGGCCTTGAAAAAGAGGGTGGCCTGCCTTACAAACCCTCCTCAATGCCTCCTACGCTCCTGCTATCCAAAGCTGGTACTTTAAGGCTGGTTCCCACCTACCACTTTTATGAGAGCAGAGTCCTGAACCCTCATGAACAAGACGAAAAATACAACCTAGCCCTGCCCAACCAAACGGGCTCTGCTTTGGCCTCTGCAGATAACCTCCTGCCTTCTGTTAAACACTTCAAACCCTGCCAGCCACGACTCCTGGCTGCGATTTCAGCATGTTTCAGCATGCCTCCAGCACACTGTTCCTTACCCCTCAAAAGGCTTCCAAAGCAGCACAGCCACTGCACACTCTGGGGCACGCTCCTGCCTAGGCCTGGCAGGGGAGCTTTCATGTTTCGTTTTTCCCAAAAAAGGAAATGAAGGAAGTAAGCCCCCATGCAGTTCCTTTATGATTCTTTGAGAAACAAATCACCAAAACCTTCTAATATTTGGCTGTAAAATTGGGATGTGTTAGGATGTTAAAATTCTGCACAGCAGTTTTCTGTTCTCCACATGCACCTTTTGCAAGGATTTATTTAATCCTGGCACCTCTTTCGGAAAATGTAGATATACACCAGGAGCAAGGCATTACGATGATAGGGTTGCCTGTGAATCTGTATTAAAATAGGCTGCATCCAGAGTATGAAAGACAAGGCAGAGAGTACTATTTCTTCTCCAAATCCTTGTAGGATAACAGTTGCACTGTATTGGCAAAACATCAATGGAAGATTCACTTCTTCACAAGTGGGAAGGAGATGGAGATTGGTCAAATTGTGAAGCAGCAATAGCAGAGAGATGGCAACTCTGGTCAGGAACAATAATCATAAATGGCTCACTGAAAAAATAAATAAAAGTCCATACAGTATGACTTGATTTCACTCCAACTGCCTTCAATGTGTTTTAGCTCACTGGCAGTTTTGGCAAGGCAAAGAACCCTTGGAAACATTTCACTTCAGTGTTCAAGAGCACACTATCAGTCCAGCCCTATCAATTGCAAATCCCAAAGAAACTCCACATTTCTACTCGTACTTTCCTTTTGCCGAGTAAGCAAACTTCAGCAAACATTTGTTTCCTCTGAGAACACTATTTGGGCAGTCCAGTTGCCACCTTGTGATGTACTGCGTATGAATGCCCTACAGTGCAGTTTCAGGAGGAGTATTTTTTAAAGTTACTTTCATTCGCTCACTACAGTGGAAGAGCAAGATGGAAAATAACCAATGTGCCTTTCCCCATATCAAGGGATTTAGGATCTGAAAGGCTGTATCTGCATACTCTGTTAACATAGTAGCTGTGCAATTGCATTTATGCAACACGTAGAACAACACTATTACCTTTTATGTATTCCATGACACACAGACTGCATGGGCACTTCTGGTTAATATTAATAGCTCATTAAATGAAACATCTAATTTTCCCTCAAAACCATCAGAGAAGACAAACAAACAAAGGAAAAAACCCACGAACACAAAGAACACAAGCATGATCCATTTTTCCTGCAAGTCAATCCTCTAACGATGTGTATCATAATGTTAGTTACTAGTCATTGCAAACTTGTTTTTCAAATTAAGGTATGCAAAGATTCCATTTAAACTTCAATAAATAATTTACCATGCTCATCCTACGAACTCAAATTGATAAATTATTTCCATAATCCTCTTTCTCATTAAGAACAAGGATAACTTTCTATTTGGAATTTGTGTATCTTCTCCTTCCATCCTCATTCAAAAGGCCAATTTCACCTAAAGCCACACGGGAGGAAGCAATCTCTCTTCAGACTATTCAGGTATGTGAAGCAATATGCTTCCTGAGTATTCCCCCCAACTCTTCCCTTTTTCTATCTTCAAAACACTTAGAAGACAAAAATGGCATGCTTGTGTAGAGATACTTAACAGTATGGACAGGAGATAGGATGAAATGAAACAACTTGTCAAAGGTCAACCTGGAGACAGAGGGTAGCAGGTTCAGCTCTGAGGTACAGTCCAAATCTACTTTTAATTCTTTTCTTTTTTTCCATTATGGCAATGGTGATGCCCCTTCTAAAGCTATCAGCCACAAAACTGCTCACCTCTTCCAGCCCAGTGCTCAACACCCCATGTTAAGAGTACATTTTGATGGAAATAAAGTATGACAGGAGGCCTTTTCCAACAGATGCTTTATTTACTTGAAATGATTTAATTGCTTTGACCTAATATAGACCCAACCTACAAAACTAGGATCTGTAGTGCATTAAAGAAAAAATAAAAAATAAGTAAAAAAACACAAACACACAACATCCAGATTTTTTTAGTTGCCTCCTTTTCAGGTTTATGTATTTCTGAACATGGCTCATGCTCAGATCACAGTTTTTGAAATCTTAAAGAATTAAAAGAGCTTAGAATATTTCATTCAGATACACTCAAATAGTATGTCTAGAATATCCTAAAATATCCTCATTGAGATATACTAGTCACTTGACCATTTGACAAAGGATTGACAAAGAATTTCTACAGCACCTCTCTACAAATTCTCCTAGAATATATTAATACAGTCTTAAAAAGAAATAAGGAATATACTAAATGACCGTACATATCCCTTTCACAAGGGTAGCAATGACTGAATATCAGAGAATGGGCCAGAAAATATAACGCTGAGAGAAGCAAAAATGCAAGTGCTGGAATGCAAACACACAGCAAGAAACACTTCTAGAGAGATACATCTTTCAAGATAACTTTTTTGTATTTTGATTCTGACTAAAAAAAAAAAGATTTTAAAAACAGCATAAAATAAATCTGTCTTTAAGATAGGCCAATACAAACAAGCACGGCAGCATTGTACAAAAAAAAGGTCAGTGGAACCACTCCCACCATTCCAAGACTTAGCACTAATTTTGTGATTCCATTGAGACTTGCTCTTGAAAAGGTCCTCCCTGCTAGGCAAATAAGTACTGGACCAAAGACAATCTATTCAAAGCCGCAAGAGCAAATTAAAAAGCAGCAGAAAATTTTAATAAATAACCACACTTGAGCAGAAAGCCTCGATTCCCTCATCATTCCTCACTTGATTCCCTTTTCAACTACATCTGATTAAGAACCAGTAGCTTACACTTATCAGTGGAGTTTGATACTTTCTCCATACTTCTCCGAGGTAGCAGCCTGGTGCTCCCTTCTGTAATGGGATGCCGGGGGCTAGAAAGGGGCAGAGCAAAAAATTAACCTGTACATGAAACCTGAAGCTGTGGAAGATCCTTGGAGGCATCGTTCAAGGCATTCACCTAGAACATGCAAAATACCTGCTACTGAACTTATGCTGACCAGCCCTTTTCCAGGATGCAGTGTAATCTGTACTGATAAGAGCATATATGTATATCTGAATGGAAATGTTTTGTGCACTTTATTTACAGTGAAGACAAAAAATAGCATTCACCTGACCTCCCCAGATTTCATAACAATGTCTCAAAATGAGTTGTGACTCTTCTTGTATTGCTACAAGACACTGTATAGCTACAATACACTGGCTTAGTAAATCAAGACACTCCAGTTGCACAATGCCAAACAGCACAGAGGTTCAGAGAGATAAACTTCAGGGAGGTTCAAGTAGGATTTTTAATAAGCTTTCTTTTGAATTAATAGACACAAAAGCAGCTCCTGTCTTCAGGGAGGCAAGCGATTCACGGGTGGATTCTGCAATACATGCTGCTGGGGATGCTTCTATACTATCACTATCCTGTATTTTAAAGCCAAGAAGATCTCTAGCTTTTTAACTATTTATTAATACATCCATTAACATAATCTTTTGCTAGTGAGCTAGCAAGAGGAAAGAAGTAACTACCTGGCAGAAAACAGTTCAACTGTAAAAAGATTTTACAAAAATAGACACATTGCAGGAAAGAAAAATAATTTGAAAACAGAAATGCGGATTCAGGCTATACATAGTTTATTCAGACTTCTTTTCCTCCACAGTTTATGAACAGCCAAAAGTCAGATTACTTTGTTGTCTATTTTTAAGGTCTCATCAAATGTGACAGTCCAAACATGAAGCTCCAGGTGCTGAAAAATAAAATTAAATAAACCAATGAAACCACATTGTACGAAGACTTTTCAGCTAAACAAACTTGCTCAGGGTGAGATCCCATGTTTGATGACTAGTCACTGAAGGGAGAGGGAAAACAAATATACTTCATAAATGCAATTAAAAACAAACAAAAAAAGAAGATACAAAAAAGACTGCACTTTCAGAAGGAAGTGGAAATACTTAGAAAACCATGTATGTTTTTCTCTTGAGAATTAAAATACAAGTTAAGATATAATGGTTTCTCACCATATCATGGTAGAATAAATAGCCTATTTGCAAAAACTTCTTATATTTTATATGCATTATTATAATATGAAGGGAAAGTTTAGATTCTACAGTAGTACCAAGAAAGATGTGTTACATGCCCATAAATCTTGATACAAATAACTACTACTATCTCTCCGTTGAAAGGTCTGCTTTGTATACAAACACATGTACCACAACTGCTAATTAATGTTTCTGCTTTTACACTTCTGATTTAAACAGCTGGGAAGCATTAAACACACAAACTCAAGGGGAACCAAGAGTAGGAACCAAACTTGCAATGAAGGGCTCTCAGCTGATGCACACTCAAGAAAATATTTTTTGCAGATTCTCACATCTGAGACCTCTTCTAAAGCTCCACCATCGAGTTTGTGCAAATGAGTACCCCAGCACTTGCAAAAGAACAGGCCATCCAAAACAAATCAAGCAGGTACCAAGTCTGGATTAGCATGTTACTTGTTTAGAGCTCATAAATGAACAAAACTAAAGGATTTGCTCTTGCTCAACCAAGAAGAATCACAGTTTGATTTTTTAGGTACAGCCATACCTCTTAATTCAAAATTGAGTGTTTTTCTTTGATGTGTGTGTGGTTTTTTTTTTTAATATATATTTATTTCTCCCAAGGACACATTCATATTTTTGAATAACTATGAATAACTATCTTCCTCCATACTAGACAAACTTTCAATAACATAACTTGGAGATCCATGTAATGCTATTTCTGAAAAGAATAATTATTTTTAATTTTATGAAAAGTATTTCTTCAGTGCAAGATCAATTGCATACACAAACATAATGCTTCTTCAGTCAGAAGACTACAAAATCTGTTTCATGGATATTTTATTGAGGAATACACCAGGACAGAGTTTGCAAGGATTAGAATCCAAGATTCCAGTACTTTAACCATAAAATCCATCCCTATTTACCTAAACTGTGAGCCACCCAATAGAAATGATACAATTTCATGATTACTGGAGGAAAGAGTAAAGCCTTCAGTTCAATCTTACCCCTGTCTATACTTTAAATAATACAAAGAATCACTGACAACAATGTGTGTTTTTACAATTATTTTGGGTTTTTCTTAACTTTATCTGAATGATTGCTAGAAAGAGTTCAGGGAGTTATTGAAGCATTTCCACAATTTTAATGTTTACATACTTTCTTTAAGCACTTTTTAAACACAGTTTCAAAGTAGCATTAGTCAAGCCAGGTGTACAGGTCAAAACACTACCAACTGGACTATTCAAAGATGACTCATGGCAAGTGTTCTCCCTGGATTGTGTTTTAGATCTGACATCTACACTCTCAATATTAACATTTTCTTTTCACATCTCTTTACATGTGGAAGTAATATCAAAACTAGATATCAGCTTAAACCAAGGGACTTGTTGAAATTTTTAAAACTTGAATTTCTCCAAAAAACTGCACGATACTTATTTTTTCAGAGGCTAAAAACAAACAAAAATTACCTGTAAAACAAAACAAATAACAGACAAAATCCCCTGCAATGCATCTTTGACCATTTCCCATGTCAACATGTACTTGCACAGTGCTGAAGTGTTGATATACTATTAAAACACCATTTCCAAAAAAAGTTATCTTGCAATAGTCTTTAAAGAACAAGCAATTTGACAGGGAAATGGCTGTATTCACTATTTTGTGAATGTCAACTCTTGAGAGAGTGCTACTCTATGTATTGCTGAGCACCTGCACACTCACTGCGGATGTGCACTTCACATCACAGAGTCCAGGCACATCACTTTCAGCTGCAGTGCAATTCTGCAGCTGAAAAATCAAAACCCTCTCATGCTGAGAAGAAAACACTGGTCAAAGCAGCTGTTCCACACAGCAGCCTTCTGCCAGAAGTAGAATCTCTGCTTCTTATGAGGAATGCCCTAGCGAACCAGTATAGTGAAGCAACAGACTCCAAGAAAGGCAGGAGGGAGAGGGGGTTATCCCACAAGGAACACAGCCACCATCTTTTATAAAAGATTATTTTTGAAGCCACCATCTCTGCACGATTTCTGCATGCTCAGTGCTTGAGCCCAGATCCGAACTGGGAATATTTGCCTTTAAGTGAAGAAAGCTTTCTAGCTAGCAAGACTGATAAAGTTTCCAAAGACAAGGAACCACTTTCATTCAAACACTTAACACGTGAAAACTGTTATTTTTGTCAATGTAATCTCCTGTCCTTTTTGGTAGTCGCAACTGTAGCTACTCAATGCCTCCTCCTCCTCTTCCTCCCCGTTGTCATTGTAGACCAAACTAAAGTCAAGCAGGCACAAGATCTCTTGTTGTCCCTTCATGCTAGGTTTGGCTGCTGTCCTGGGGAAAATCCTGGAATTCCCTGCAACTTCCTTCCTTTCTTTCCTTACCCCACTTCTTCCAGCAACCTGCAGCAAGTTAGGCAAACTTCTCAGGAGCATAAGCAAGTTTTTAGCACAGTGCCATCTCAAGAACAGACATTCAATAGATCAAGATTAAACACAGACTGTAAAGATAACAACAACACCGGAATTACTTGAATATAGTATTAGTGCATATGTAATTACAGTGTCGACTAAATTTTCATTTGATCAGAACTGCATGCAGTGGAATTTTTCTCCAAATATAACTCACTATATTAAAATTGGGTGATCATTATACATGTTTTTATATAAAGTAGCATTTTAATAGCAAACCACAGCTCCTTTTTAATCATTAACACAAGGTTAACATTCACGACTATAGTACAAGCACAACTTGTAAACAAGTAGCTGCCAGAGCAAACCAAAAGGAATAATATTTTTTCACTCCAGCTCAACAAAAGACTAGTACTGAAGCCAATTCAGGTATAAAGTATTTTAAGGAAGCTTACCTCAGATTCATCTGTTGATTCTTCATCAGATCTGGTTTCCTGAAAACAACACAAAGAAAAACAAAGGAAAATTAGGTAAATACATATATAACTTGAAAAACTAAGCAATATTCTCTATTTAAAGTACATTTTTAACCATTATTAAGGGACAGAAGACAAAGTAGGAGCTGCTCGGAGGTTCACAGTGATTCTGAACATGTCAGAAATGATTATCCTCTACATTCATACCCAATTTGTGCTTACACTTGTAATCTAGTGCCACACTGACACTCAGTGGCACCAGTTGAGTGCGATACTACTGTTGGATACTCTAAAAGAGAAGGAAAGTGCATCATCCGAACAAGTGTTAAGTCCAGGGAAAGTTTCTCTGTCTCCCCAGAAATAGTTAATGAGTTTGTAAAGCAGCTTCCTAAGCCTTGACACACAAAGCAGAATGGCATTCTCAAGTTATCAGTAAATGAACTTTGATATTCAACTATCAATAGACTTATCTCAAAATAAATTAATTTCAAAGCATTTTTCATAGAAATACATCAAGAATGAAACTTTAATAACTTTTTTCTTCTTATCCCCCGATGTAAGGCAAGAGAATGGCACTTGGTCTACAACAGCTACAGTTGTATAAGGTACATAACTATGCTTTTAAAATCCCTCTCTGGCAAGACAATGAATCTTACTGCACTACAAAAAAACAATTATGTTAGCTCCTGCTAATCTCTCATCTGTCCACTGGTAAAATCTGCTGATGTAATGCCTCTTCAAATAGGTCAGCAAAATGAAGATTTTTCTTAACGTATTTATCATCATCAATAGCAATAAAAGGTTATAACTAATATGCTGACAGTGAACGTAAGCATTTTAAGAATAACACATGATATAAACAAAGAATGGACATGACAGAAGGTGGTGTTTTGAGTCTCATAAAGTAATATTTGGACAATAAGGTAAAAAAAGTATAGAATTTCACAACAGAAGCCAAAAAAGAGACAGTTACCAACAATGAGGAGAAACAAAAGGGGAAGAAAAATTAATGCACTGACAAGCAATGTAACCTTTAGTTTGTCGCACCTGTTTATTTCCCCTCTTTATAACCTCAAGGCAGAAAGCAGAAGTCTCCATTGCGCTTTCACCTTTAATGACCACCACACTAATTAGAGATACATGTTGGGGAAAGAAAGGTAATCTTTCTATTTTGTACTTGAAACTCAGGATAACGTGTTACCACAGTTACTGGCATCTGTTTCCCATACTTTTTTTTTTATGAGGATCAGGCCTACCTCTGAAACACATCCCAAAGAAGGGTTATCTGGATAGTCCATATTCATGATGATTTCGGAAATGGCAAGAAGACAGTATGGGAGGCAGGGGAAGATGAAGATGCAGCAAAACCCTAGTACTCATTCAAGCTAAGATTTGACTTTAGAATTATGACTGATTGTCAGTCTGTCTCAAGGTCTCTGTTCACAAGATGCTGTTACCCTTTGGAACATAATGAATTTATTACATACAATTTTTGTGCATCTCAAATTCTACTCAAGAAAAACCACAGCCAATAGGTCAAGGTATAACAAGATACAAGGACAATGAAAATACCAAATTCCTAACAGGAAAACTGTCCTTGATTTCTGTAGAGCACAAGATACCTAACCAGCCCTTTATGAGGGGCTTTTTGTTTATAAAGAAAAACTATGAGATCTATCATTTTGGTATTTCCAAATTTTTCAGGAGTAGTGCCTAAACATCTGTGCCAGTCACGCTATACAAACAAAGAACTTGACAGCAAGTTTATTTTGTATCAACATAAGAATTTTGTTTGCTAAAAGAAAACATTAACCTGCAATCCTGAACAAAATAAGTCCTTACCACAAGGGATGTTTCTGCTAGTACATTTGAGACTAACTAGCGCAGCTACATCGCTTATATTTTTTCCCATGCTTCCAATTGTTCTGGCTTTTCATGGAAACACGTATGTGGGCAAAATGAGGGACAAGAGTTTTTCAAGGTGAGATTACTGTATAACACCACAGAGAGATCGACACACACACAGTGCAGTAACAGCCATCTTGCTGTTATACCAGTCAATCTTTACATCTTCCTGAGTCACCAAAGCAAGAGAGATTACAATACATTCTAAAGATACCCTTATAAATAGCAACTTGCAAAAATCTACGCGTGCAAAATCTAGACACACCAGAAATGAACTCATAACCAATTTCTGTGAACTCCCCCAATTTTTTAATCTGGGACATATTCCTCCTTACTATACTCTGTATAGCCAATGTAATTGCATCCAGTACATTTTGTAGGTTAGGTATACAGGCACATTTTGAATGCCTCGTGACCTTTATGCTCTACTAAAGAGAGTGACATGCAAAAATTCAAAGGGAGTCCCTTTTAGCTTGGAAAATAAAGGCATAAACTATATTTGTTCCTTGACAAGAATTTAACGGAAGGGGCTAAGATAAGCAACTGCTAGACCATTAGAAAAGTAAGTCCTAACTCACTATGCTAGGAAAGTACTACCAAGAGATTTTTGTCCCATAGGTAAAACTACTGTAGCAAACTGCATTTATGACTACCCTGGAGTTCTGCTATTCTTCCCTCCCCCACTTAAATGCATCAACCAAGAAGATTATCCCACACTGCTATTTTTTAGAAGCCTTGTAACTGTGAAAAGGAAATCCCTCATCAGGGATTAGCAGGTGACCAGAATCCCAAATCACACAGGCGTAACTGTCATGGGTAGGTCTGTCAGACTCTAGGGGGAAATCAGCAGTGGTGTTACTGTACACTTCAGTCAGCTGGCAAATGTGCAAGTGCTATTGCTCAAGCAGTCTAAGAATGGAAAAAGGGAACACAGATGAGAAAACTACAGAAATATAAGATAACCTGTGACTATAATAATGACTCACTTAGAAGACGGGACATAATTTTTCAATAAGTTATTAATCTACAATAGTTTTCCAGTATGACAGATAGGGAGCTTTGCCTTTTCCTCTCCTTCACAAAAGGATTATCCACTACCTTTTTAGGCCTGTAATCTGCTGGGAAGAAAAACATCATAAAACCTGGATTGCAAAGAAACTGCGCCACCCTTTACCTCTGCAGACAATTTATAGATCCCTTTCAGTAGATTAAAGCATGCTCTACGTACAAAACAAATGAATACGATAATTCCTATACTATGGTTCAAAGAGAGCAAGACAAAGGCTGCTCTAATCTGCTTAAATAAAATACATTTTATCAGAGTTGGTATTAGCCCAGAAATTATTTTAAGTGCTGCTACACTTAAAAACTTGTTGAATCTGACAACCAAGCCTCCCCAGGAGAAGCCAGCCCTGCCCAACAAAACCCATGGCAAGAGGAAAAGTGGAAGCCACATTAGGTATTAGATGTTGAGACTAATTTACAATATATTTGTTATTGCTTTCCAATAATGATTTTCTCAGACATTTTAAACAGGCTCTTCCCTTCCCTCAGCTCCTTAACCCAGGCTCTACACAGGCACCAGCTGCATCCCAAAACCTGCCCATGCACCTGAGCCCTTGATGCTCAGGCTCCCATGTGAGTAGACTTCTAACAAGCAAACAAAACTTGCAAGAAATGACGATGCTGGCACCCTACCAGTTTCACAGTTTGGTGAGAGTAAGATATAGAAAGGTTTCATTTTTAAAGCGGGGAGAAGGGGAAATAAAAGTTTTCTGAGGCTGAAATGTGACTGAACATGTCAATACCGAACTGCTTCAATACTTTTTTCACTGTAACAATCACAAACACGAGCGCAGTTTCAAAGTCACCGACTTCCCAACTTTCACACAGACCCCTGGAGCTCTTTTCATTATTATTTATTACAATATCAAACAATATTATTTATTACGCCGCGGCCTCATAACGCCCGGGTCGGCAGGGCAGAGGGGGACAAGCAGCACCCGGCG
>NW_010579306.1:0-64614 GCF_000705375.1 Tinamus guttatus | reverse complement strand
CGAGTGGGACAAAAAGAGCCATCTGCAACGAGATGGGGGCCTTTACAAAGGAGGGAAATAGGGCAATTCCCCCACATTCTTCAGCAAGGGGGACAAAGGAGTCGGTGAGCTCAGGTGAGAACAGATGGCGGGAGGCCGGAGTTCGGTGCAGGCGGGCCGGGAAGGCTGTAACTTCTGAGTACCTTGGTCAATGGGGAAAAGGAGAGGGCCTCCCTCGGTCGGGAAATTAGGATAAAAGGGGGGGCTGCGTCCCCCAGCAATTTGAGAGACCCCACAGGGATATGCCCAGTGGACTCTGCCTTTATTCGAATAAAGTTTTAGGACTCCTCTGTCTCCTTTTTGGACATTCAGTTCTTGACAGCGAGATTTTCCGCACAATTATTTGCATCATTTTAAAGCAGCATTAGTGTTTGTTTCTAATAAGAACAATATGCCATCTAGAAATGTGTATTGTCATGCAGAAATATTCCCTGCAAGGTAGTGCTGGGGTACAACCTCAGGGGGAAGGAACTACACTTAATGATCTACTGTGATATTATTGATGTCCTGGAGTGAACTGTTGTGGGGGGCACTAATTTCTTCACTCCAAATGGGAGATGTGACCAGATAGGTTCAAACAGGTAGTCTGCCAGATGCCTCATGCGACTGGAGGGAAGTGCCCTAAACTGGCAGTATAGGCAATGCATAGAATCATTTTGTGGTCATGTGGTTTTTCTAGATACAGGTATATTACTCAAGTGGGCCGTTAAATTTCTTGATTTATTACAAATCTGCATAAGTCTTAGTAATATACTGGTGCTTTCAGAAATGCACGCCACAGCTGCTTCCAAATATTGATCATGGGTGACCAGAAAATCATGGAGTGGTAAATTTACCAATTGCTTTGTGTGCCAAGCATTTCCTTGCAATACAGACCACCTGTTCGAAAAGCATCTTCCAAATGACAAAAAAATCTATTTTCCAAATCCTATTCAATAACTTTCTACTGTATTACCTGTACTATTGTGATACACAGACATACTTTGAATATGATTTGCCTACTTGCATTTTAATTTAAAGAAACAGGAAGTTTCAGGATGCAATAGAGCAAAATTAATATAACATAAGCTTTATTTCTTTTAATCTTAAATTTCATTCATGATGAGGGTTCTTTCATTGTTAATTAATAAGGCCAGAGGCAGAAACATTTATTCAGATAACTTAGACAATATTTTGTGAAACTGTTGAAGTCTTTTGGAAGAATTTTCTGCCTGAAACAGAAGTGTTACTCTTTTTGAACTTCCCATATTTCTCATATGTATCTGCAAAGTAGCCCTCTCCTACCAATACCCCAAAATTGGCCCCTTTGAAGTAGTATTTTCAGAAGCAGCTATTAATCCCTGCTGCCAAGGAAGGTGATAGGAATTGTATGATTTATTTTAGTTGGAAGAGATTTAGACCATCATTTTCTGCTTTTAAAAATCTCATGCATTGTTCTTCACATAATTAGCATGCAAGAAACCATAATGTTAAAAATTGAGGTGTAGATAGAATACAGATACATTTTTCTTGGAGCTCTTCGAATCTTCCTTTTGACTCTTAGGAGTCAAGTTGCCAAAGCCTCATACAGCTTTCTCCTATTCCTTTCCTTCACAAGTATTATTTCTGATAATTATGTCCCCTCACTTCTTCTGATCTCTCTTCTGTTACTGAAATTTTTTAATGGAGTCAATGTTAAATAGATCATTGGAAAATCTATTTTGTATTTGCAGTGAAAAATGGTTTTCTTCTTCTTCCTCGTGACATACACTTAACCTCAAGGAAAAATACTTAGCCTTCCACTTACTTAAATAGCGTACATAATGTACAGGAGATGATTGATGAGGTTATCAGAGTTCCAATCTCAGGAATTCTGTAGATTTTCCATGCATAATATTCTGGTTATAGGAATGGAGCATATTACTAAAACATACGGAATTACATTTTTAACTTTGCCATCTTTGTGTATGTATTTTGTAGGAATGCTTAACTGAGATCGAGTGAGGGAAAGGTAAGAAAAAGCTTTAAAAAGAGGTAGGAGAAACAAGTAAATATATTAATTAAAACATAATTGGCTCTTTTTTTTCTAGCAGATAACTGCTGAGTCTGACAGATGTGACATGAAAATCTGCTTCCAATGAGTTTAATGGGAGTTTTGCTTTTGAGCAGAAAGGAGCCAAGAGTTCACCCAAAGATTCCATATTTCCTGCTAAACTGGGCAGGAATTATACATTCAGTAGGTATGAAATTAGGAAGTTTGAAATGCTCAGCTGGCAATTGCAGATTTTTTTTTTGCCGTATGCATTCAGATGATATAAGGTTGCCTTTATTCTCAATTATGACTACATAATGGAACCATCTTCAGTGCAGAAGTGCAGAATGGATCCTGGCTGGCAGAATGAGCCCATGACTCCCCCTTCCTTCAGTTGTGTATGACGTTCACAAAAGCAATCGTTTACATTCCTAGAAAATGTGCCATTTTGGTGATTGTTATTAATCATTATATGGAAGCATTGATTTTTTATTGGCCCAAGGTCCTTTTGCCTGAATCTGGCTGTGAGAGAGAGCCTTCAGCTCTGGCAGCTTTACATTTGCACCCTCTCGAAGACCGTTTTTACTCTGCCAGGAAACTAGGGAAAAAAAAAAAAAAAAAGAGCTAAGCATAACTGAGGATCAGACCATCAGTTTATTGCCAGTGGGCCTTTTAATCACAAATTCCTATACCTGTGAGACAATCTCTCCGTTTACTGAGAGTACAGTCCTCACCATGTTGTGTTTTGGGATGTTTTAATCATAACCTAGCTTTAAAAAAACCCTTAAAAACAGTTCTTGCTTTCATGACATCTTTACCTGCTTGTATCAACCCTCTTCCTCTCATAGCTCTGTTTTCCTTCCAATCTTTTCCCATCCTCTTATATCCCCTCAGGATTTGACCCTAGCCCGCATAGCTGAAGTCTGACAGTTCACCCTGGGACAATCCTTGACTATTATGAAGCAATGTCAGAGTCAAAATCCACTTCCCTGGGGTGCAGGGTAGTGCCTCTAAGTGGTGCTTGAGGTAATATATGGACTATTTAAGTATCTCCTCTTATCTCCCTCCACCATGGAGTGGATTACCTTTTCAGTCAAATACTTTATCAATTAGTTTTATTTTGCTGTAGCAAACATCCCCAGTCCTAGTACTATATCTGCAGATTTAAGCAAATTCAAATGTTAGGTTGTTGAACTTGTGTTATCTAAAGGTTCCCAATTTAAAAAATGCTGCACAACCCACCCACCCCTGACACGGAAACAAAACTAATGAAACATAAACAGCCAGGCCGAAGTCAATGGTGCTTACTAAGGAAATGATTGACTTCCAAAGGCTTTAAAAGATACGAGTATTTCATAGGGGAAAAAAAAAGGCTGCACAGCTTTTGGAAGAAACGCTGCATTCCTGCGGCGTATGGTTATAGCACAAAAACATTAACGAGATGATCACGCTCCACAGTGGCTGTGTTTAAGTACAGCTGCCACGTGGCAACAATAGGATGATCTTGCCCCCCAAAAGCAATTTTTTGAATTTGCAATAAATTGTTTCCATTCTTCTCATTCTTCAGCTCCAAAGAAGGTATTTTGTGGATAATAACACTTTTATGAACTGTTGGGTCAGATATCGAGGGGCTATAAGCATTGCATGCTAAGCATTCATAGCAGTGGGAGAATGCCGGTCCTCACCTTCCCACTTCACTTAAGGAGATTTTTAGTACAATGCTAAGAAGCAGCCTCAGTTTTATCAGAGCCAGGATTGCTGGCAGCATGGATAGAGACAGGTCACCAGCAACACTCTTCTCCACTGTGCTTGCTGCCAGGCCAGCAAATACGCACAGTGCTTGAGAAATGTTACCGTTGTTAGCTTTATGCAACATCCACGAGGAGGAGCGTTCCATTTTTCAAGTGGGGAAACTGAGGCAAAGAACAATACTAATTCACTTAAGAAATACAAAAAGGAAAATCTCTATGTCCTCACTCCCGGCCTTATGCCTCAGCTGCAGGACAGCCGCTCATCCCTTGATGGCCTACTTTAAGTATTGCCTTTTTCCATTAAGCGAATATTGATTTTGTTCTCTTGCTTGAAAACAGAATAGAAATTAACATTGCTCTTTTGGGTTACTTCATTGTTTGCGAACCACTGGGGAACAGTATTTATTAGTTAACTGCTCTTGCTCATCCAACGGGACACTCACAACCCTTCTTTTTCCCATAGTATGTGTTAAACAGCATCTATTAGGAACATTGCTCTGTGACAAAGTGCCAGGCTTCCCCTTTAACTATTTAGCATTGTGCAGACATTCCAGCCCCCAACATATAAGACAGATGATACAATTTAGAAGAAACAGGACTAGGGCACTCAAAGATCTTGTTATTTATTTTATGAGCATCCTCCTCTTTATTACAATTATCTATTTATATCATGGCGGTGATGGTAGCATGCTACTTATTTTCGAGAATAGATGAGAGGATACAATTTCTGCCTGAAAGAACAGACTTCTAAATCAACACAAGATCTCATTTGAATTCTGTCTAATCCCTTGAAGTAGCTAGGATTAGTAAGAGATGGGGAAGATCAAAGGGTGATAGGAAGACGTGCAAGTGAACTGCCATGATGAGAGTTGGTGGTGGCAGGCAAAGCACACTGAGATTTTGGAGGTTTCCTAATATATCTAGTGCTAGACTTGAGGGATCAGCATACAAATCTACTCTTCCAAGGGATACATGCCATGTTAAGTTGAAGGTTTGTCAAATGGGGGTCAAAATCACTTGAGTAACAAGACTAACTCTCATTTCCTAAGGCAGTCTTTGTGAGAAAACTTAATAGAGATAGTAGAAGATAAATAAATAAGTAAATAAATAAATCTCACAGGAGTTGAATGCTATCTTGCGATGTGCCACTGGCTCACTAAATGATATGAGGAGACTCGTCAGATGGTTCTATACCTCAGTTTCCCCATCAATGAAATAGAAGTAATGAAACGTACTGATTGCAGTGAGGTATTTTGATATCTGGAGATGAAAAGTCCTACAAACTTGAGGCTCAATCCAGAGCCCTTTGAAGTCCTCAAAAGGCCCCTGATTCAGTTGTCTTAATTTGCATCCACCTTACCCTACAAGTCACCCGCCATTCTCCCAAAATCTGGATATGTACCAACTAATGCATTGCTCAAGGATGGAAAAAATGTATTCTCCAGTAATCATGATCATTAGCTTCGACTATTTGACTATACAGTTTGAATTTACAAAACAGAAGTGCAATATATGCATTTGGATTATTTGTAATATTTTACAAGATCAAGGTGAAAACTTAGAAGATGGAGAAGGAAAAAACCCAGCATGTTTCCTTGACACCAAAGAACGAACTCTGACAGAAACAAGCTTCTTTTTTTTTATCTTTCTTCTCTGAAGATAGATGAAAAAGATCAGGAGAAACTATGTCTCATTAGAAGTAAATGCAGTCTGTAGTAATCCATACTAAATTTACCAGGTCATATCTTCTAGGAAGATATTAGGCACCAAAGGGCAGGTAGTTAAATTGCAAAAAATAAAAAATAAAAATAAAAGTATTTAAAAGTTGATGCTTTTTTTTTCAATATTATAAATGAAGTGGTAAAATTCTTCTTTCCAGAAGAATTTTAAATCTTTCAGTGTGATGGGTAAGGTGAGAGAAGGTTGTAAGACGAATGACAGTTCTGCTCATTATTCAACAAAGCTCACAACAAATGAAACAGGAGCCTTCAGAACACACTTTGTTTTCTTTTTCTGGAAACTAAGCAGCTTCTTTTTTAAAAAAGAGAAATATTGTCTTTATGAAAAATATTTTTTCTAATCAATATTTTTTTAACCCCTGGGTTATTACTTCCTCAAATCTCTTTTTATTTTTTTCCTAAAATTGTTCTATGTACTTTAATGAAAAATCTGCAGAACAGACACACGATATTGTTCACATTAAAGCTCTCAAATGTTATTAACTGTGATGAGGCATTACTTGTCTTCTGCACATTTTTCTGTAACATATCAAGTTCTTGGGATGTACATCTGTGTATTTTTATAACAGGGAGAGGAAAGAATTAGCTGTTAGCAAAGCAGAAGCATCCATACACTGGTTAAAGATCCACAAAATGCCCATTTTGTTATTGCTGGGCCACATATTCCCTCCACCATCCTGTGCATGTCACTTAGCTTCTTTCTCCCTCAGCTCAGGTGTCTGTTAAGTGGGCTTAGTACCATAGGAATGTTTGTGTGTCCTTCTTGACCACTTCAGATTCCTGATGCTTAACAGAAACTCTAAAAAATTACTTTCATTATGCATCCTGTGATGAAAAAAAATCATTGAACTCTTTGGTGTTCTCATTTTCCTTCACTTTTAGAACAGAAAATACGCAAAGGATATAAGCAGTGATTTAGACCCACAACGTACTTATTATGCCAATCAGTAACCTGCTCCTGCCAGGCCACTCTTTCACAACACACAGCAACTTGAACTCGCAGGAGCGCAGAACTGCTGCTTACTCCCATTAGGACTTTGACGGTTCAAGAACTATTGGATTTAGTCCAACACTATCTCCTCTGGAGCTCTACTCGCAGATCTAATACCAGTTGATGGGTTCTGAGTGTATACCCTCTAACCAGATGTAGACTGTACATCAAAACATAGCCTTAGATGTTTTATTATCTCTTGAGCTGTGGCCAAAACAGGATGATGAACACTGTATTTGAAATTGCTGATGCTATTGAAAAACCCTACAATAAAATATCTCCTGCTATCTTTTGTACTTGATTACCAAGCTGAAAGTCAGATTTTATAACAAATGGCAAATCATGATCACTTCCTTTGCTGTGTCTGTCACCTATCTTATTTGGTGAAACTTGGACAACTTTTGTCTCATTGTCAGGCATAATTCCAGTATGCTAGTAAAATATCAGTAATCCCTGTCATCCCACTACTAAGTTATCAGTTCGCCCTACATTCTTCCCCCTCTCCCCAACCCTTTTACAATTTTCACTCCTTATGCCACTTGTGGTGTGGATGCACTATTTTAGTGAGCCTGGATTGCGTACTTACCTCTCACATCAAAGAAAATGGAAGGCCAGTTCTCACCTCACTCAAAACCATGGTGAAATTAAGAGTTGTGTCCTTAACCACACTGGACCCACTTTGTGTTGCAAGCCAAGCAAAGACTAGCCATAAGATTTAGATTAGAATAAATGTGAATATGTAAATGAGATCACATGATATAGCTGTATGTGATATCATGAGACCAGACTTGATCGTCAAGATCCTTTCCTAGCCTATTTGTTATGTAAAAATAAGACTGTTTTCTTTCCCTCCTTTCTAATTATTTATTTATGGTTTTGTGGAACTCTTCCAAGTTGGTAGATAGTATCTTGCTCTAAAACATACATGATTTTGGTATTTCTTTTCTTTCACAAATGATATAAAGGGAGCATTTCTCTTTGTGAGATCTGAACTGACTGGTGTGTAGGGGGAGGTCTCCAGGATTGTGAGAAAGAATGTGACATTCTAACTTTGCATCTAAACTCTTCTACAATTTGAGGCTGTTTGGACTGGTGGCCAGCCATCTCTGAATCAGGGCATCTACTCTGAATACTTGTTTCAAAATTGGTTGTATGTAAGATTTTGGCACTTTGTCCTATGTCTAAGAACATGATCCAGTGCCTGTTGGGAGAACTAGAAACATACCCATCGATTTCGATTGACATTGCACTGGAACAAAAGATAGTAAAACTCTCACTGGATTCATTTGTCAGACGCCAATTCCTTAAGGTTACTTAATTGCGTAGCTTGAATGAATCATTAGAGAGGCAGAAAATCTCTCTCATGTTAATGTCAAGAGCAGAATACCTTTGTTAGCAAAATGTACAGCATCATTCTTGTTCATGGTGGAATGAACACGTCATTGGATTGAGCAAAGGAAAACCAGTAATGACAGTTCTGGTTTTCTAAATATAATTAAATCTGGTGTAGTGGAATAGGTTCCACCAGGCAGGTGAGTAGATGAGAAAACATCCCATAGTCAACAGTGACCTCAGTGAACTCCATGCTCCTAAAGAAAATTTAAAAAAGCAGTATTCTAGAATCCTTCTTAACGTGTTTTCAGTGTCATTTACCCATTTACTTCTCTGCAATACTGACAAAATTATTTGTAATTGTAGCAAATTATGTAATTCTATACATGGCTCAAATTAAGATTCTGATGCTGCAATAAACTCAGCTCACAAATCCTCTTCAGTATACATTCAGTCTTGCTTCACTTTGAAAGACAGAGGCTGAAGATGTCAAAAAAGCCACATCATCATGACGATTTTTGTCTTCCTCAGTAATGTTTCATGTCTTCAATCAGATCTGGTTTTGACAATGATTAGCTGTTTAGAAATGGCCAAATCCACCATTTGCCAGTACAGAGTTGGCCAGTAGCTGAAAGGATTCAGTTGTTAAAACTGGAAATTCAGTGATGAGAAAGATCACTTTTCAGTTTACTGTTCTTCCATGTCTTGAAAGACAAGATGAATGGCTTGGAAGCAATCACAGCATTCCCATGCCTCCAAAGGAATTGTCCTCAGAGGGAATGGCAATTTCCACTCCACCTTTGCTCTCCATTGATGCAGGGTCAACAGCAAAAGAGATCTCCAAGGTGATGGCCCTTACCACAAGTGAGCAAGTGGTGAACAAGAGTTCTTGTCTATGGCAAGAGTTAATTTTCCATATTAGTATTTGACCAAAGAACCTGGAAGCCAAATGCATATTGCTAGAATAAGACTACATTGTGCCAGTAAGGTAGCCTCAATCCATCAAATGGCAGAGTACTCACCAATATTATTTAACGATAAAGACTGTAGCATTCTTGGGATGGAAAAACTCATTTGTTATTAGAAGCCTTGTAATTGAAGTCTGTTTTCCTCTCTAAAACTAAAAGGTTTCTTATACAGGTAATACCTTCTCTCTGCTGCACCCTTCTTGCCTGGTTGGACAGTAGGAGTCAGGGCGATCTCCCCTTGTGCGAGCATCGTTGGTAGCACTGTGGAGGAAGCCTCTCAGAAGTACAAGGAAGCTTCACTAACCAAGAAACACACAATGTTCCAGACAGTAACCCCTTGCCACAAGCTTTGCTTTCTTATCCACAGCGTGAATTCAAAGCAAGTGGGTTCGACCCTAAATCACAGACCCACAATACTTTTTGATAGTAGCTGCAAAGTTTTCCTCGGGACCTGCTCAAACTCTGTTTGTTGCTCGTGCTTATCATGCTCTTAGTGCTGGTTGGAGCACTCTTCCATCAGGGCAGTATTGCATGCTGATTGCTTTCTGCATGCATAGTATTGGGGAATATTGGGTTTTAAAATCACTAGACTCTTTTGTTTTATTCACTCGGTCTTGTTTTTCCTGTAATGTAAACTAAAAGTTACAAAAGCGGCGCCAAGAACGAGAGGTGTGGAAAGGAGGGGTAGCAGTCCTTTCCTGTGAGAAAGGGTTTCAGGGTCGCAGGTGCAAGGCCAGGGAACAGCAGCACCCAGCAATTGTATGATGGAAAAACAACCCCTCCACAACGAGGCAAAGGGTTGCAAAGGGATTGCAGAGCAGCAAGGGAAAGGCCAGCTCCAGAATTGCAAATGGGAGGCACTTAGCATGACAAAAATTAAAGCTTTTAAGGCACCTTGCAACCCACAGTAGCAAGCCCTAGTTTCTCCCTGTGTGCTTCGAAACATTCAGTTTATATCACATCTGCCACAAACACGTGGTCCTAGACAGGTATTCCCAGGTTCCACTCTAGCAATAGTTACAACAATTAACAAAGAACCTAGTGATCATCTTGTCTCCTGCTTACCTGATCCTGCTATCCTCCTTGCTTTGTTTCTGCTCTGGTACTACTTCTAGAACCAAACCGATGTTTAATCGTAACAGTGCACAGTAATCACCACTGCTATCCTTTGTCTGGAAGTGTTCTTCTAAAGCAAAAAAATCATGCCTGCTAGCAAATGAATACCTAAGACACAAGCTTAGCTGAAATTAGCATCCGCGTATTCTTTTAAGGCCTTTTGTTTCCCAGCAAAACAGGGTACAGAGTACCTTCCAAGGTCAAGTTCAACAGCAGGAAATCTCCAGCCGACAGGTATAAGGATAACTGATGCAGGCACATGCTGGAGAATGAGAAGCTGCAATGAGTGAACATTCACCCGCAGCTTTTCTCTCCGAAGCGTTAATATGGGACCACAGGAAGCTTCTGGTGTTTCAGTTTCTCAGGAATTACAGGCTGTGTCTGTTTCTTGGTGGTACATTAAACAGAGAGTGAGCAATGCAGATGCATGAGAGGAGCCTCCTTCTGGCATGCTGAGCAGTTAAGGGGCATTGGCACCTCACAGAGGATTGGACCTCAAAGAAAGACATGCTTTATGCTTTGCTAAATTTGGATATTTACTGAAATGGCTATTCAAGAATAGCTATTCTATAAATCTCTATTCCAAAATCTATTATTCCAAGAGATGATTACATATGCATAGGAGGTAAAGGGGGAAGGGGAAGGGAACTCACTAGCCCAAGAAAAATTGTGCTAATGCCAAATCTCTGTCAGGACTTACACTCTGGCTTAAACGTGCTTGGGAACTGTAGCTACATAAACCCACAAAGTAGTGCAGTTTGCAGAGGTATTTCTCTTCCACCTTGCTCAGGTCTGAATGGCAGGCAACTCCTCCAACTCCAGGTCTTCTTGTGGAGCCAGTCTGCCTCCTTCCCACTTGAGTGCTGAGCTGCTCTGACACTTCTGAGCTCTTTCCCACCACCAGCTTCCAGCCAGGATCTGAAAAGTGCAGGGAATACTTTTTCTGGAGTAACGTAGTCCAGATGTGCTTGAGCGTGAAAAAGGTCAGATATGAAAATTGGTTAATCCTTTAAAGGCAGATTTGTGCTTTTGCCGATCAAAAACCAGAATCTCTGTCCTACTTCCATATCATGTTGTAGCATTCTGTTTCTTGTCATCAGTCAAGTAAGACCAGCAAGACTGGTCTTTTCTTTAGGCCTGATCTAAAGTCTGCTGACATGAATAGAAATAACTTGTATTCACTTCCACTTCGATTAATGCTTAACTTGTTTCTCAGGTTTTTAACTAAAGTAAAACAAAATTTAAAACACTTGAGTTACACATATAATCTCCACTTCTCTATGACCTCTTTCACCCTCCCAAATTATTCAATGCAATTTTGAGAATTCATTTAAAAAAATGCATTCTTTTAGTCACCATTGCAAAATGTAATTTAAGCACTGATGCATAGAAATGCTGCAGTTTTCAATCAGAGGTTTTTAAGTGTATGCCTCATTTATTCATTTCTTTTAAGTATTTTTCTGGTGCCGTATCATTTTGGCCTTTTGACATACTGCAGTGGAAGGAGGAGCAGCCCTGCAGCAATCCCGACTAGCAGAGCATCTCAGTAGACTTACATTGCAGTGCAAATGAGTTATAAAAACAGGTGGTGGCTATGGCAGCCAAATGAACAATAACATCATTATTAATCACAAGACGTTTCTACGGAGCTCTTTACCCATGGATCTTGGAGCACTTTATAGATAGATTCTGAAACTGAGGACTCTTGCCTTTTAGTCACAGCACCACGAGAGCACAGTGCTGCCAGCTGGAGTAGCAGCCTGGGCTCCATCTGTTGTGTCCTAAATCAAGTCTGCTCTGCTGGCCTGTGACAGCAGGTGCGATGATGGTGTGATACGTTGAATGAAGCATGCTGTTCAGGAAGGCAGCCCTTACCACCCTGCTCAAGAAGCAGAAGGACTTCGGGGCAAGTAATCTTCCCTTAAGACAGGGAAATTCTTCCTTTCCTTTTTAGAGGGAGCTGTATTCCTTCTCTGCCAACCTCAGCAGGCTTCATTGAGCATCTGAGTGAAGAGACTGTGTCTGAGTGCAAAGACTGCTCTGGTGGATTGGGCGGCTAAGTGGTCACATTGAGCTGAACAAGCAGCAAGAGGGAGCTTCCATTGACTTTGGCTTTAAGCTGTTTACATATAGATCCTGAGGTGGTGTCGTGAAATATTAAATTTCATAGCCTGATGCCAGGTGCAAGATCTTGCAAGACTTGTACTGTTGCGATACGCTATGAGAAGGAAAAGCTATGTCTAAAATGAGGGAAAAGTTGCACGCCCCTGTGTCCCTGAACAGATCTTTTTTGCAGGATATCTTTGATTACCCTCTGGTTTGCACATGCTAAACAAAGCAAGAGCAGAAGCTGAAAAATAAAAATTTAGATTTAAAAATGAGAAGTGACAATACACAATCCACAGCATGCAATCCAGTCATACTATGGAAGCACCATGGGCAGGCACTTAAATCAAGTTTTTTTTTAGAACTAAAAACCATGGGTATTAGCCACAAGACAGGAAAAATCACTGTTCTTTTTTATTTTATTTTATTTTTTTGAAGTGGCAACAGGAACTTTCTAACTGCAATTTGACTTCAGACATCCATTTATAATCCTCTTTTCTCACTATACACTGTACTAAGTGTAGAACTGGAGTGGTGCAGATAATGGTGTTTTCTGCAACCGCAAACCAAATTCTAGAATGTGGAAGAAATTAAAACAATTCTGAATCTTGCTGTAAAACTGTTACAGAGATGAGATGCAATTACAAGAGACACTCTTTTCTGCCTTTAGAAAGAGAATATTTAAATTTTGCTCTGCCATTTACCTCTTTCCTTGATAAAAATAATTACTTAATCTTGCAAGCACAGACACTTGTTCTCTCAAAGATCACAAGGAAAAACAAGAGACACTCTTTTCTGCCTTTAGAGCAGAAATCTCTGAAGAGTCAATAAAAATGTATAAACGAACAAAAAATTAAAACAGATAAAGTCCTGCAGTTGAAAGTGAATATATATCACTAATGCAGGTAAGAATTAGAAAACAGGAGTTCTGATGTTTTTACTCTAAGATTTGAGGGATTTTAATTTCAATAATGCTTTTGGGTTTAGAATTGTCATTTTAGTTCACTTTCTGCTTAAATACCTAGCAAAGGCAGCAATGTAAAATCATGACACATATTCTTTACTGTTCTTGTTCTGTTATGCTTTTGTATTAATGAAACCTTTCCCAAGCAGCTGGCACAATTAGATTCGAAGCTTTTAACCGGTTCGGCATTGCCTCTGATCACAAGTTGGTTTCATTGTCTTGGACAGTAAGTAGACTGCAGAGCTGCAGTTTGTCTCAACCCTTCACTGAGGACAGTCCTGGAACAGAAACCTTTGAAAAGATCATCTGTGCAGTCTCCATCTTTATTTGCTCCAATATTAAATGTCATGAAATTTTAAAAAATCGACTGTAAAAAAGTGAGCAGATGGGTCACAGCTTCTTCTTGTCGAAATGATGTCCACCTTCTTTTATTCAAACACGGTGTCTTCCAAAGCATTAAATTATGGAAATAAAAAAATACAATTAGCCCCCTTCATTTTCTTTCTGACCCCCTAGATGAGTGTTTTTTCTACTCCAGGAGTGTTACAAAGCTGCTGTGTTAGAAAATCAGTCATTAGAAGCCCATCTGAATATTAGACAACTGATATTAGCGACAGTGCCAACACAGGCTACAGAACTTGTTAAGGAAAGGAAGCCTGAGCTCCTCTCCCTGTCCCTCAGCCTGCCTGGGAGCCCAGCAGACCATTACAGCTTCTAAACGAACAGTTCTGTGCTTCTGCTCTGGCAGATATTCTGCCCTGAATATCCCTCTACGTGGTTCTTGGCTTGTTGTAAGATTATTGGTACTCAAGGTACAGAGAAAAATGAAGATGATTAAAACATTTCATGAAGAGACCCAAGACCAGACTTCCACTGACTTTATGAGATCCCAGTGAATTTGACAACACTTACCTGAAGTTCTGAAAGAGAAAATAACACCAGTTGCTGGAAATAAGTTTTATAATTTTCTGTACTGATAATATTCTGTATAACAAAACGTATTGACTGTACTGATAAGTCTGAAGTCTGAACAAAATTACAAGTTGTCAGTGTTCAGAAATCATAAGTCAGAACTGTAGGCTGTCTTAAATTATGGAAATTAAATATGTATATGTTTAATTAGGCTTTATTTTTTTCAGGCCAGGATAGCATAATGAGATCATATTTTCAAGCTTTTCTTTACACATACTAGCATTAGAAGTTCATGTTTTCAGATGAAAACTGAGATTTCCATGCTGCAAATACTGCTGGAACTGGAATTGTAGGAAAAAACAATGATTGTGTGACTCTTGGCAATTACATTCATCTAGTCATGGACTATTTTGCCTTCCTGAAGGACATAGGAACTGTCATTCTGGCTCACACCACAGGGCTAGTCAATCATACTATCCAATAGTGGTTACTCCTGGATGTTTAGGAAAAAAAAGTATAAGAATAACATGCATAAAAAATGATCTTCCTGCCCTTGTAAATTAATGACTTGGGCCGTTAGGATTTGCAGCCAGACTATCATGTTCCATAGCCTTTTCTCACCCTGTTCTGAACACTCTGACATACTTAGCTGTGAACATCTCATAACCAGGAAACTATGTTTGTGCATCACAATAATTTTTTAGGACTGACAAATGGCTGCAATTGACTGACTGCAGGAAGAAACCAAAATGGCCTTGTTCTGTTATTTTTTTTTACTCCCTCTTCCCCTGCTTCTCTAAAAGTAGTAGGGAATAGTGTCAGCTACCAAGGCAGCAGAAAATGTCAATACCTACTTTACCTATCTTGTTGTTTGAGTCACTTGTGACAGAGGACTTGGGAGTCACTTAGTCAATACCCTAATGGAGATGCCTGTTAAGAATACACTGTTATCTGGTTTGTAGTAAAGAAAATAAAAGAGCAATTTACAATGTAAGATGTTACAAATAATCAGAGTGGTGCCATTCTGCAACATGTTACTGTTACTAATGAGAGAATTGTACCAAAGCGGAGGAAAGAACCCGTTTATTTTGGTAGTTTTTAGCATGCCACTTTCAATTGAGAGCTGCATTATGCAAGCAGGGAGAGCAGGGAGAACCTTTAATACTCATATCTGCAACCGCTGCTTTCACTTTGGCTACCGCAGTAGATGTGGTTGAAAAATTGAACCTTTTCTCAGTGGCATTAGGGTTTTTTCCAGCTGTTGAAGTTCTAGAAGGAGATGAGGAAAGAAGAGGTTGAGCAGCTAGCTGAGAGTTTGAGTGGAGTGAAGGATTAATGGGGCCATTTTTCTGAACTAGCCATGTGCGAAAGGAGCCAAGTCTTGTCTATTTTTAGAAGAACTGCAGTAGTGACCAGCAACAAGCAGTGCACAAGGAATTAACGATTTGACCTTGGTCTGGGGTGGGGAAAATCCATTCAAGTCCATTGTGATGGAACTATATTATTTGATTCAAATGTGATGCAAAAGTATGAGCATAACATGTTAAAATCTTTTTTATTTGTATTTTGCTTTTTCTGGTAATGGACACTTTTAATTAATGAACAAAGGCAGGTGCATAGTGATTATTTTACAAATCTCCACGTTCTATTTTTACAGCTGTTACACACTTTGTACAGCTATATTTCTTGACGGCAGCAAAATTGGTAAATATATTGTAGGCGTCTCTATTTGATTACCAAATCTCAGTCAGGCAGAGTCAGGTCACAAACCTCCAATGGACAAATATGTGTGAGTTTTTCAATCAGATCTGACAGAAATTAATTTGAAGCTAACATTTCCCTTTGAGAGGCCTTCTGTGTGTGCTTGTGCACACAATGCTGGCTTTTCCTTCTGAAAGCTCTTAAAGCGGGCCCTGATTTTCAGGGAATAGCTTTTCCCCTGCTGAATAGTAATAGGATTTGATATTATATAGGACAACATCTTTGAAACTTTGATTGTCCCACCAGAGAAAATACTTTCATGTAAACAGGTTAAAGCTGTGACATTCTTTTTTCTGCCTCTGAAGAGATTTATCTTGTGGCTTTATTCTGCTTCAGATGTTTTATTTTATTTCTATGACATCAAATGCTAACACTGTTCAGCTGGTATTGTTTTGTTTGATGTCTTTATAGCAGTCACTCATTGAACTGGGGCACAATATAGACAGTCACCTGTAGGTGGGTGGGTGAAGCTTTGGGAATAAGCAGAAGATTAGACAAGGTGATATTCAAATACTATACGAGTAGCCACATCTAAAATGTATGCTATACCAAAGAGCCCAGCTCTGCACTCCCTTGGGCATCCAAGCCCCCTTCCTTACTGTCCCTTGGAGTTGTGGCCTTCACCGCCTCCTTTCCCTCCCCAGTGCAGGGATGATGCTAACGGAAAGGGTCTCTGGTTTAGCAAGAGGAGAGGACAGGGCCTGGAGGCAGATGATGATCCTCCTCGCCTTCCCACCACGGCAGAACACAGGAGCTCCCTATGTGGGAGCAGAGGAGATCCATGGGTCCCAGGAGGGAAGAGCTACGGGGAGCAGAGAGGTGTGTAGCCTGCATGAATTCAGGTAAGTAATGACAGGCTCTCTCGTGAAGTGGGATTCCTTGGGGAAGCAGTCAAAGGAGAGGGTTGTGCTAGGTGGAGCGACCTCACTCTTAAACAGATGGAGCTGAGGGCATAAAATGGATCCTGAATTTCTAGATTATTTCCAGACACTTCTTACTTCTCCTGTGACTGTAATGGAGAAGAATAACAGTCCAGCAGACCAATACAAAAGTGATATACCGTACATTTAGTGATGGGGCCTGATTTTCCACTTCTTATCCTGAGCAAGTGAGCTGTGCTTTGCTGTGGTCCATTGCAGGAACCAGAAGGGTACCAAGGTGACCCGTCTGTATTTGCTCTGCTGGGGTTTCTGCACATGTTGTCCATATGAGCTGACTACAACTGTGCTAAGGGAGGGCAGGTACTGGTGCAGACCTGGTGGAGAAGGCTCTGGGTCCTGCTGTGTGAGCATGGAGTCCTGCTAAGGACTGTAAGCCCTGTAAATGAGAGAGCTCATGGCCTCACCATGCCAGATTATCAAATAGTACATGGCTCTGTGGAACCTGAGAGCAGAGAGCTTCATCCTGTCTACAGACGTTCCCAGAGGATGAAACACATGCCACCCTTCTCAGGTTTCCAAAGAGTCTCTCCACAAAAAGAAAGGGCAAACTAAAATGTTATACTAGGGGGAAAAAAAGGGGGAAAAAGAATTCCCCAGAAATAATCTGCAAGGAATTTCAATAAATCAGTTTATAGAGTTTTAACTGTGAGGATGTAAAATCTACTCTTGGAGTCAAATTGTACCAGGTGCAATAAATACCAGATTAATGTGTATTCATTCAGTCAGTGTCTGCAGCTGTCCCAAGCGGCTTATAATGTTTTTATCATGGCCCAGAGAAGCAGCTCTAACAATCAGGAAGGTCTTCCTGAAGTAAATACAGAGGGCTGTTAACCTTAGCTCAAAGAATCTCTGCTCTTAAACTCATCTGCTGTCCTTGATCTGTGAGGGATTTTGTATTGATAATATGTGCCATCAGGAAAACTGCAGTTCTTAAAGGCATGCTGAGAGGTAGTTCAGGTCCTAAACTTGTGGAGAGAAAGTGAATGTATTTTCTAAAGGGATTATAGAACCTAATAATTTTATGTAATGGTAATTCAATGGTATGAGTTCTTCTCATTCTCATTGCAGTGTTTTCAGTCCAAGTACTGAAACATGCATTACAATAAGAAACTGAATAAAAATAGTAAAAATAATAGTTAAAAAGAGGCTGAGTATTTTTTGTCCAATCTGAAACTGACTGTAAACTGAAAGCAGAACAAATGAGAAGTACTCTGGATTTTAGGATTCTCTCAATTTTATTACTGTTGTCTCTTATAACATCAAATGTTTCTTCTCTTTCCCGCCTCCCATCCAAATATATCCATTATGATCTCAGAACCCCATTTCTCAGACAGAGTTCTATTTTGTGTATAAAAACTGCTTAAGGGAATAAATTTGCAGGGCATGACCACACAGGTCTTCCAGGAATAGGGACGTGTGAAGATAGAACTCATTAAAATCACTGCATGATACAACTTTTGCAGCTTACATTAAGAAATAATCTCTAAGTGTGCGGACTTCATGCATGTTTTACTTTACCTCGAAAACCAAATGTAGTTTCAGCACTCAGGGACACCGCAGGCATTTGCCCCACTACAGATTCTGAATGGAGTAAGCAAGGGCTGCATATATCAACAACAAGTTGATATAACTTGTGACATACAATATTAATTATATTTTTCATTTTTACACTCTGTCCAACTTGATTCAGATCATTTTAAAATAAAGAATTTGATCCAAAATGTTTTGTACATGAACGAGGGATTTATAATCTGGTTCTTCTTGTATTCTCCAATGTAAATCTTCAGAGTTTAATTTTCTTTAAGATGCTTCCCTGATTTATCCTAGGTCTATATTCACTTTTGTAATTTCTTTCACTTCATAAAGCATACATTGATACAGTGCACTTTTGTAGTCCCATTCCATTTTCTTCAGATGTGGCTTTTTCTTTCCTTTTTTCAACATCAGTCCCCTCTTCAATGCTTTTACCTGCTCACCAGCTCAATCCATTCATCCTTGAAAAACAAAGGAGTGTTCAGCCCTAGCCAGAAGCCTCCATCTCTTCATTACTGTGTTGCATTGTGCCGTTATCTGAGCTTGTTCTCTCCATGGCTGCTGGCACCTGTTTATTTGATGCAGCAAATATATCTCGTTGTAGGCTTATTAGTATCCATGTCAAGACAATGTGCAATGTGTGTTCTCCTCTCCAAAAGCCGATGAATGAAACAAGTAGGGAACAAAACCTATGAGCAATGTGTATCATTTCACTGCCACATTAATACCTCTAATTCTAATTGACAGGGTAATTAAACCCCTAAGATATTCCAGAAAAGCAGCCCGGGTAGCTGTGATCATGCCGTGCAAGTGACACAGAACATGTCCTGTGAAATAGGATCAAAATGGTTCCTCGGCACTTTGTGTCACCAAAGCAGCTGTCCTGATTATTCGTGTCCTGTTAAGTGTGCTCTGAGCACGTCATAATCAATTAAGAAGAGCTGTCATTGCACGTAACAGTTTTGGAATTTAGAAACTAGGAATATCTTCCTCAGGGCAAAGACTCCCAAGGGCTCTTCTTCCCGAGGGAGGGGCCCCTAGGGAGAAGAGCCTTCCTCTTCTTCTCCCTCTTCTTCTCCCTAGGGGCCCTGTCATTCACCTGCCCCTCACTCCTGAGGTCTCTGTCAGTTCAGGGTCAGTCTTCCATGGGAAACTAAAACGCGTCTTTATTGCCCTACTGCCTCTTGAGCTCCTTCCCTCGTGCTTTTCCCAGAGCCTGCAGCCGTCTCTAGTTCTCCCTCAGGTGTTACCAACCCTATTTTTTTCTCTCTTTATTGCTCCTGTTTGTTTTATTCACCATCCTTCCCACTTCTTCCCCTAACAGATATACCAAGGTAAGTTTTGATAACAGTTCTGCTCAGTCTCTGCACTGGAAGGAGTGATTTAATAGAAAGTCTTGTTACATCCTGGGTATTGGCTCAGTTTGAGGAAGGATGCGGGCACTTCTGAAAAGGGTGATACTGTGGATTATCCCCAGCATAGGTGGAATTTCCAAATAATCTTACCGTTTTAGAAAATTTGCAAAGCATGTGGGATCGCAGCTTTTCAATGTCTTCAGTTGTAATCCAGATTAGCTGGATTTCCATGAGGTGGCAAGCAGCACATCTCTGGCAATATCAAGGCTCAGAGTTCAAGTCATCAGGCCAAAGCATGGACTGCTTCTGAACTAAAAGGTTGCAAATCTCTCTGATGGGAGAAATAGCAGCTCATTTCACCCTTGGATCTTTTTTTCCTATTGTCACTTTTAGAAATGTCTGACCTGATTTCAAAAACAAGGAAAAAAAGGTATAGTAAAATAAAAGCACCTGGTAGTAGATTTCCTTCATGAACGTACCATGCTTCCTGTTTCTATAATGGCAAATGGGTTCTGCAGATAAAAACTGATCCTCAGCAAACATTTCAGTGATAAAGTTTGGCAAAGGATATCAGAAAAATATTAGACAAACTTAAATAGAGGTTTTGCAATTAAGTACATCCATAATAATTAACATCACATAATGACTTTGCCATAGCCGTGCAACAGTTTACTAATAAATGAAATAAACACAAGAATAGTTAGCATGTGGCAGCTATTCCAATAGCTCAAAACTATCACGTTCCCATTCCTCATCCCGTGCAATACACAGCAGGATATAAAGTGTGCAACCAAACGATGTGAACTGACTACCAGCAGATCAAACACTTCTCACTGCAAGATGTCCTCATGTAATGCCAGGAAGTGCCTCGCTGTAGATAGTATACTTCTTGCTTGACAGACAAAATATTCAAACATCATCAAAAGTGCCTGCAGCAAGAGAAGTAAAGGTATTCAGTCACATCATTTATTTTTATTTATTTTTTTTATTTTAATGAGAGAGGCATATACTAAGGAGTTGGGAGTCTAACGGATGTGTATTTCCGATTGCCCTACCCACCCTCACTGCCACATTTATAGGCACTTCTTTTTTGTCTCTGACCGTGCTCTGCGTTGATTTTGCCATGCTTGAATTGGGAGGAGTGGCTAAGCGAGATGAACATTTTGCAGCTTGAATAAATGAAAACAGATATATCAGTAAATAGTTTGTTAATATCGGCACACAATGTGACACCCCCAGCTTTCACCCATTGGTATGGTGACAGCATTACTGCTCTAAATAGTCTTATAGTTAATGCTGTGACTGCTGAATAAATCCATATTATTTGGTGAACAGAAAAAGATGCCTATTTCTGGTTTCTGCTGTCCTTGTCAATGTCATGTTCCAAGTCCTGCAAGTGATTCTGCAGCAACTTGGAAAAAGACCATTCCTTGCACTGCAAGAATAATCCTTCTATTCTTTCATATTTCTTGGCTGCCTTGCTTGGGTGGTGTTGGCTCAGGCAAGTCCACTCTTTGGATGATTCAAATCTCTGCCATTGTCTGGGCTGCGTTCAGCAAGGAGATGGCCTCCGAAGGTTGGTGTCCCACATACTGCTGGAGAAACCATGTGACATGAGGAATGTGGCTTTACTGCACTGCTGTAGCTAGTAGCACACCTGGGAGGTGTCTTGCTAAGAGAAGCCAGTGTCTTGCTAAGCCACCCCACCTGCTCGCATGTCTTTCCCACCACAGTTTTGTTTCATCTGCGGGAGGGCTGACGCTATCTCATCATCCAGCTCACGAGGTTCCTTCGTTGTTGCTGCAGTCGTACCGCATCGCTCTACGTAAGAGCAGGAAGGGGCTACCGCTTCACTGCAGATACAGGAGGATGCACAGCCCCATTTCCTAGGTATTCGTTTCTATTATCATTTTTAGGAACTGCCTTTTTCTATCTATCTGATACAAGCTCTTGCTTAATCAGAATCTGGAAGACCTACTTGAGCAATTGCCCTCCCTGAGGCACAAAAAGAAATTTCCAGCCAAACTAACTTCTTAGATCTAGCGGGAAAGGAAGAAAAATTCATACGGCCTTCTCAAAGATCCAAGGCATGACAGCAAACCTCTTTTCTCTATAATATCAAACAGAAGGTTTATTTATTTATTTTTGGTGTAGAGATTTTCTTTAAGCAATGCAGAACAGTGCTGTGGGCAAGGGATCCTTCCTAATGGCTGCACAGGAGCAAATAAAATTTAGATTGTGCTCAGACCTTGTTCCAGCAAGGCAGACACAGAGTTGTCTTTTCCCGATTTTATTTCTGTGATTGAGCTAAGCAGTTGTTGAAGTGACTGATTACTTCCCAGTGGGATAGAGAAAGGTTTGGGGAGAGTGCAACTTTGGGGATGGACGTGTCCCATAAATTATGCATTAAAAAGAACTGGAAGAACCAAAGTAAGAAGATGCACTTTAAAAAAAAAATCCCCTCAAAAAAAGCAAAAAGGATTGACCAGAGTGGACTAAGACACACAAAAAGAAAATGTATTCCATTAGGATCTCTGAATACACACACTCTCTTGAAATGAGCCTAAACAAGAGCAGAATTGTGTTCACAGAGGAAACCCACTCCCACATCCATGAAAATCAAGGTGCCGAATGCAGTATTAGGGCCTGCCTGGCAGACAGGGAGAAGAGGGAGGAAGAGGCATTGACAGCTTAGAATTAGGCTTGTTTATTTTCCAAGTGTGGAAGATCAAACCTTGCACGTTTAACCTGTTCAGCACCGGTACATAAGGGCCAGCATAGATGGGAGGTTCAGCTATTTGCTCTGACAGCGTTTGCAGCCATCACTCCAGAAAGAGGAAAAATAGTCCCCCTAGTGTACCAAGGCTGTAAAAAGCAGGAGAATCTCTTCCTTGATTCTGTAAAGAAACTGCTGCGAGTTCTGCCGTGACATCTGAGAAACTATGTGAAGTTACTATATTAAACCCCTGTATTCTGTTCAGCACAAGGCTTGCAATTTCTAAGGCAAGCCAATGTACTCATAAATACCAAGCAGGAACAGAAGGAATTTTAACACATTTTAGTGATGGAGAAATTCTGTCTTGCATTGCTGTACTAATTTTCAATTTCCTTGCCAGGGAAATATGTATTATCTTAGAAGAAGAAAGAGGGAGCATTAAATACAGTAATGCTGTATGCAGGAATCCTTAGCTTTGTAGCTAAGAGCTAAACTCAAGCACACTGTTCTACCCCAAAGTAGTGTTTCAGTGTTTTTATCGCATGCTGCAGATAATCAATCACAGAAGAAGCAAACAGATTTTAAAAATGAAATAATTTGGGATTGCTGGGGACTGCCACTTTCCCAGGATTTCTGAGATCTGAGAGTTTGGCCCAGAGACTTTGTACCACTTTGAACTTGCCCTCTTACAAGTGAGCCTGTAATTTAGCTTCCCGCGTGCGTAGGCCTTGACCATTGCCCTCTGTCAATAGTTCTGGGTCCAAACGTGCTGAGCTGGCCCGATGTGCCAGGTGCCGGAGTGACATACAAGAAGGCTTTGCTGCAGTGTATTGCTGTGGCACCATCACAGTTTCCCTTTTGGGTAGAAAGTGGGAGATCCTGGGGTACAAAGTTTGAAAGGAGAACGGAATGTCTTTGTTATGGATAGAGCACAGCTGGCTGGCAAGCAGTATTTAACATTCTGTCCTTCCACAATTTTCCCAAATTGGCAACATTGGAGCGAAACTGCCAAGTTCCCCTTTGCCCTCTGCCCTGCACCTAAATCTGCCTGGTGGCAGATTACAGGCCACCTTGTTCCCTCACCTTTTCCCTCCTGACACAGGAGCTAAATCGCCTTTCCAGGAGAAAGAAAGAAAGAAAAGGGGAAGGGGAAGGGGAGGAGCAGCAAGACAGTTCTCAGTAAGTTAAAATAATAATAATAAAAGACAATATTTGGATAACAACTGGTAGTTGTCACATGGCCAGCGGGAGGCCTGAGGGGTGAGAAGCGATTCGGGACAGGGCCTGAAGGCGGCACTGCCCCGGCGGGATGGGCGATACGGGGACAGGGCCTGAGGGCAGCAGAGCGGCGGCGCCACCCGGGCAGGACGGGCAGCTCCTGCGCTGGCAACGGGCGCCTCCACGTTGGGGTTAACAGCGAGGCAGCTGCTCATCCGCACGCGGAGTCACCGGCCGGGCATGTGCCGTCTTTTATGTAGCGGCTTGGCATTTCCTGAGAGAGTACACTCGTCTTGGTACAAAGAGGAGCAACATCTCAATCTGGGAGAAAAGTGGGTCCGGCCACTCTCTGCGTGTGTGCGAGGGGCTGGATTTGCTGCTGGCATGGAAGGGGGCAGCGGGTTTGTGTGTACACAGCTCTGTGCTCTATTCGTAGCTGGAACCTGGGCCCAGGTCAGTGTTTTTGATAGGAAAATCCCCACAGAAGTAATTGTGAGCTTTGGTTCCTTAGAGAAGTTTGGGAGACTTGAAAGGTGTGCATTTGCACTGCAAACTGGCTCCTCCTGAAAGGAAACCATGAGCGTCTTGAACTTTCCTTTCAAATTGCCGTGCCATACTTGCCTTCAGCCTGCCTGTTTTCCTGGAGATGGCTGAGGCAATCTCCTCTACTTACCTCCCCATTCCCCAACTGCATTTTGGATGGCTCATGATGATATGGGTGGTGATCACAAAATTGCTTTTTTTTTTTTTTTTTTTTTTTCTACAGAATCCTCCTGGAGGATGAAACCACAGCAAATTCTCAACCGGCCGAAAGGCAACCCAAGGTTTTAGTTCAGTGTGTTTCCTTCCATGAGTAAGAAGCATATAAGATTTCAGCACAAATGGTGCATTTTAATTATGTTTATAAGTGAAATGCAGAGCAGATGTTGGCAGCACCCTTTCAAGGGCTCCTTCCTTATCCCAGGGGGAGAGTTTCAGTGTCAATACTGTACATCTCGCTAAAAATGCTTGCCTTGAAAAACTTTTAAAGTTAAAATATCTTTTTGGCTTAGAAGCACTTCTGCTTTGCTGTGACTTTAAGTGCGAATTTCTTTCTTGCATCTGATTTTTGAAACAGGTACCAAGACTTACTGTTTTAACTTACTCGCTTTTAAATTAAAAAATTAATTAAAGCTTTTTTTTTTTTTTTAAAGCGTTATAAAACCTGAAAGAATGCAAAGTAAAACTGATATTGCTTCTCCATCTCTACTCACCCACCTGCCCATGCTCCATCACATCCTAAGCGTTCCTGGCTGTTGGGACTTAAAAATATATTGTAAGAAACATTGCACCACTAGTATTTGTAAAAATGCAAATACTGCTAATATTCTTGCATATATCTGGATAATATTCTCACACATATTTGGCCATCACATGCTAAGATCAATAACTTTAAAAAAGACGTAACTTCAAAATACTGTTAGGAACTTATTTAAAATGGAAAGGGTGCATAATATTAAGCTCAGAGACTGGGCAGCTTTTTTTCTGCACTTCTTCTTCTGACAGTGTTTGAAAACCAGCTTGCTTGCAGGAGTAATATAAGCGGAATTTTAGGCGGGCAGAAAGATGCGCTAATATTTATAGAGAGCTCTAACGCTGCAAAAATGACGTGGGCTGTTATTGTAATATATTGCCAGAGGACTGTATTGATCTTCAAAGGGTTAAAATGCTACCGGCTGACATTAATGTCACCCTTCAGCAATCACTGGCCAATAATATATCAGCAATCAATGCTGGAGCGTGTTGCTCACGACACTGAGTTTTTGGAGACAAGTGGCTGATATATTTTGACAAGAAGAAAAAATAGTCTTGGAAATTCTTGCAAATCTTAACTCAGGGAGGAAGATATATGAAACAAACTGCTTCCATTAGAAAAAATGGTAATGTTTGCCATCATAAGTAACAACATTTTATGTCAGTTCAGTGGAGCAGTGAATGAACCAAAACTCTGCTAACCTTCAAAACGGAAAGGATTCTGTAAGTAGGATTTACATAGTCTGAATATTTTATATTTTGAGTGCTCATCACAGCTCGCATAAACTAATACTTAAACACATATTTCCAATAGGAAAACATTTGACTTCTGATGGAATAAAGCAAAGAGACACATTTGGAGATGTGAGTACAAATACAGGTTTCTCAGCCCCCACTCTTTTTTTTTTTCTGTTAGTAATTTCCTTCTATCAAGTTCTTGTTGTTTGTACATGTACCAAGAACGCATCACAAGACCGTTCACTTTGACAAAAGAAACTCAGAGAAAAAACAATCAAGAATTCAAACAGCCATAAAGCAGAAGTAAAAGAGGGGAAATAAAAAGCAGAGGCTGAGAGAGGACTGAAAGGGTTAAAGTTCTGACCACTGTCTGCATATATAAAATTATCTCATCTTATCTGAAAAGTTTAGGCTCAAAAGAAAAGCCTCAGTTTAAAATACCTTTTAGGTTTATTAAATCTTTAGGCTGAAGATTACAGCAAGTGTTTTGTCTTTGGTGAGTAGCTGTTTGTCTCACTTTATTTACTTGGTATTGGGTATTTGTCAATGTCATTTCATATCTGCAGAAAATTCATACGTTATATGGAAGTATGTATGTGTGTGAGTGTGCTGAAGGTCACATGACTGTTTCATCCTATTTGGTGGAGCAGCTTGACTTTTTTTCCTTTGCTTTTGGTGATGGTTGTGAGTGCAGAAGTTGATTGACAGATGCATGCCAGAAACCCCCATTCTCCTTTTCAAAGACTACATATGATGGATTGCGATCTTTCAGCTCAGCAGGACACAGGGACCATGCAAGCTGTAATTGGTCAGGTATGGAGTCAGCCATTTCTCAACTCCCCTTTTATTTTTTTTCACAAGGGTCTAACCATATGATTCACATAATTCATATTTACAGTACCATCTTTCTATCTGTATCTTCAGCTACCAGCAAGTGTAGTAGCGAAAGTGAGAAAAGCAAAAGAGCCACAATAAGCTGGCCAGGGAATCGCTGGTTAAACCTAAAATGCCATGCTTTTCTCCTAATAAACCCGGTTTATGATTTAGTCTGAGCTTTGCCAAATCAATCTGCTTATGAATTTACATTTGTATTTTGTTTAAATCTGCTGAAGTAGAAGAAGTGAGGAGTGAAAGTGGTGTATTTTCTGGGGAGTTGCTTTCTATTTCTAATGCTGTTCATTATTTCTATATTGACTGTATTCCTGTACTACATGCTGTGGATTTTGTATTTTTTTCTTTCTTTTTCTTTCTTCCTCTTTTACTCCTAACCCAGATAATGTGTGATTGAGCTTGGTAAATGTAGTAGTCTTTGCTGCTGCTGCAGAGGGGCAGCCTGCAAATTAAACACTGCCACAATCTGAAAGGTCCAGGTGGTCTGCTCGTGCTTCCTAATGCAATCCAGCACAACAGCTTTAATAAACAGCTCTATTTAGTTCTCCCTCCCTGTATCCAGGGAAGTGAACTGGTCTGGGGCTGCTGTGATGAAATGCCAGAAGAATCTCTCTCAAAGGCCTCACAAGCTGATTTTTAGAGCTTTTCCGTTTTGTCGTCTTTGTCTTCCAAATGGGTCAGTGAGTCCTTCTCTTTCTGTTTTGTGATTTCTGATAAGTCTGTAGTTTGTATGTGTGTGCTTTAACTGTGCTGTTTCGAGCTTAGCTGGAAGAGGGAAGAATCATTGTCTTTTCATTTGCTTCAAATAATAACCTGAAGTGGGGAGAGAAATTAAATTATTTGTCCTGTTGTACAGGGAGGGTTGTTTTGCTGTGTATGCAGTCGGAGTCACAAAAGGGTGTCTGTTTTTCTAACAAAATTTTAAGCGTTCGCCACTTTCTCATTAGCCACTGACTTGTAAATCAGTCTCTGGCAAAGGGTATTTTTTGAACTCTCAAAAGTTTGTGATTTTTGCATATGTTTCCAGCATAGTGGACGCATGCTGCTGAAGTGTTGACATAGGATTTGTGTTCCCTATATGTTGATGCAATGGTGGAAAAATACACATCCTGCACTGTTTTCAACTAAATTATGGCAAAGCACAGAAGTCCCTCAAAGCACATGGTTTATTAATATCATCATACACAGTAATGCATTTCTTGGCAGAAAATGTCAGATATGTAATACTATGTTTACCACAGACTTTTATTGCTTTAAATATTTTAAAAATAGAAGATGCATTTTTTTATATATATTAAAAATCCTCCAAATGTTAACAGCTTTCTTGTAGGCAGATTTACACCTAAAAAAGTGGGGAATGTTTACCAGTATTACATTGCATGAAAATATGTATTTTAGGGAGGGTTAATTACCTATTTGTGTAAACTTGTTCAGTGCTAAAGAAATATATTTAATGATCTAAAACAAATACAATGTGATTTGAAAGCAAATACAATGGCAAGGTTTTGTACAAGTACAGTTGTCAAAAAACAACCCTTAAAGCTTGATAAATCTCAAAGCTTGTAATATCTCTTTCCTGTAACTTTTTCTTCAGCATGTAAAAATTTGTAAGTTACCTGTTTTATATTTAAGGCTTGTTAGATCTGCTAAAATGTTTTTGATGAAGGAAAGGGTATGAGTATGGTTTTTGTGTGTGTAAAATCTGTATTTCATTAATTAAAAAAAAAGTTCAGTGTCTGGAAAAATGTTTATATTGTGTGTTCTTGTATTTCATTTCCCAAAAATCAATAACAAGGGCAGGCACTTCAAGGCAAAATATTTTTAGCTATTTAACTTCTTAATTTTTTATGTCAGAATTTATAGATATTATTCCTGTTTAACTTAATGTGTTAGGTGTTTCAAACATTTTAGTTGTATATGTGTACATATTTAGATATTATATGTGCACATCCCAAAGTGTTCATAAACACATAGAATTTTCAAGTATATTTTTTTGTTTTGAATAATATTCCTCTGTTTTATCACTACTAGCTGTATATGAAGGTGGAATAAAAAACTTGAAAATGTTAAACTTCTTTATTTTTGACTAAAAATTATATGCATTCCCCTTCTTGTTGAATGAAGGAGTCATTTGCAACTTGGGAATCATAAAGCACTCACTATAATTAGCATATTCTGCTGAAAATAGAAATACGCGTTTTCTGTGGGCTACAATACGGAGCTGATGATAACTCCTTTGAAAATAATTGTCAAAAGCCATACCCTGTGCCATAAAATCTTTCCAGACATTATGTTGATATTATGTACTGATAAATGATGAAGATTTGAATATTCAGTACGTGTGTATTTTTAGAAGACACTTTAATTTCCAGACCCTGCAGCTTTAGAAAAAGTTCTTAAGAGTTTTTGTTAACTTGCAAACATTAAAAATCAAAAGCTTTAAATAAATGTTTACCATTTGCCCTGTTTTATTTCCGAATTGCATTTTTCTCCAGCTGTGAGTACTAAATTTTCTTTTGACTAACCCAACAGATGTAGCCTTAAATTCCCTCCTGTTTGCTAACGGACTGTTAACTTACCTAATTAAAAATCCAACCTATACATGTGAATCTCCACTCAAATGGAGATCAGAAACACTAGCAATTATTAGTAGTTCAAACACTACCCTGTATATGGCACAAAAGTAATAGCAGGAGCATGCTGATTTAAAGGTGTTTACTGTGCAAAGGACGTGCTCATCATTAAACGCATTTTCCACTCTTTTAATCTGGATTTCATCCGCCGCCCAAGTGCCAGTGCCCACAGTGGCTCCCGCTGGCCGCGGTGGACGGTGCGACGGTACCAACCACCGTCTAGTACCCGGGCGTAGTGACCCCGGGGTGCACAAGTGCTCATATCCCTTCCCCGTGGATTTTTCCTCCCCCGAGCAAGCAATTAAACAGCCAAGTACTCGGAAGAACGAGCTCCTTGCCTGGCGTGTCAAGCTCTAGAAGCTCATTGCTCATTGTGATTTTGATTCATAACTGGAGTGTTTGGAACGTAACCCCGGCCCCTGTCAGCAATAGTCTGTAGCATCCTTCCTCGCACACTGAACCATAATACCCGTTATTATTCCTTCAAGTCTGGTTTGCCTCTACCCTTTTACACAAGCAACTGGCTAGGTTTTGTGCCTTCTTCCCTGTACATCCCGAGCCAACCTAAATTAGCTGCATCATCTAATTATTCTAATTATGCTGCATTTTTTCTGCCCTGTGTGTTTTATAAAATCTTAACTGCACCTTTTTCTTCTGATTTTCTTTTCTCCTCTTTTTTTTTCTCTTCCTTTTTTTTCCCCCCCTTTTTTTTCCTTCAGACCTGAGCTTGTGAGTGACAGGTTAGTTCATCAGCATTACAGCCCTCCTGTTTTTGTCTCATCTCATGCAGACAGGTCACTGTGTCCAATCACCCTTCTGGCTCTGCTATCCCCAGGGGAGCCAAGGCCGGCCTGCCATCTTGATCCACAGGCCTGAGGGCCCGCGCTGGCTGCACATTTCTATGTTCACTCGTTCCTGCAAATAGACTAAAACAGAAGGGGCTTGAATTAGACATCTGTAAGCTGAGAGGAAGCAAATTAGGTAAAATTCTTCCTCAAACAAGCAGGCTTTTGTATAATTATTGCTATTGTGTTTGAGTTCCCTTTCTACATATTAACCATGTTTATTTTATATATTTTAATGGTATCCTCCATCTAGCAAAAGGTGTTTATGCAAGGGTAAACATGCATTCTTTTCCCATAGAGAGTTCTGCTCTGAAGACCGATTTATGAGATGGACACGTTTCTGCAGACAAGCAGGGTCTTTCTGTCTTTTAGGGGGGGTTGTTTGTTTTTGGCTTCTTTTTCTATTTGTTTGTTTTTCCGTGTTTAATTCCAATAGAGCAGAGGGGTAAATGGTTTGGAGAAGCCAAGTCATTTCTGTGACTCATGGGCCACTTTTGAAAAGTTCCATCTCTCAGCAGCATTATTCTGTAATGCAGCTCAATACATATGCAGGAGGGAGTTGTACCCAGTGAAGATCCCATCTCTAGTGTTTGTCTTCAGCAACGTTTGAGTGATTCCCCTTTCAGTGCCATGGAAAATCTTTTTCTCCTGGAATACTCATTCCCATCTCTGCTACTCAGAGGTGCATCTAGTGTATATAAATTGAAAAGAACCATCTCGTATTTGAGCCCTGCTTCGATAACACAGGAATTAAGCCCTTTTGTCTACAGCCTGGGACAAGTTCTGTTCTTGCTTGGAAGATGACCCTCATCCCACGAAGAGCGACAACTTGCATAAGGAAGGTCGAAGGATTTGTCCCCTTGTCTGCTTGGTGAGTGACCAGCACACGCTGCTGGCCACTTCAGCCACCAGCACGTGTTGCCTGCCCTTGGAGAAAGGGAGAGGGAGACTTACGGACAGCTACACCCTGAACATTGCTTTCAGTAGTAGAGAGACAACGTAAACAAGAAGCGTGTCGGAAAACTTCAAAAACATATTTTTTAATATTTATGAACAAGCTGGTACTCTGATAATGAAGCATTCCATCTCCGCAGAAACACGCTGTTTTATATGCTCTCTAGCATAGTGTGTCTTAAGAATTATTATTGTAAGGAGATGCAGGAATGTGGCTGTAATATTTTACAGGATAAATATTTGTTGTAGAGGAGTTTGGATCTTGTTAATTTAATATATGTAAATTCTTTGGTCCTAGGCCTGGATTCCTACAAAAGAATGCCTTTCTCTGTGGACTTTTCTTTTTATAGTATGAAGGATGGATTTTTATCATTTTCTTTCCTGCTTAAAAGACTTTTATTGTTTTCACACCAAAATCATCTTTTAATTGAAATCAGTCCTCTAAAAACATCTTTAGACATTTTTTTCTATTGCATTTCTACATTCTTTTCCATTCTGTGCTCTCTCTTGTGTTAGTTGGTGGGTCAGGCCAATTAAGGGTTCAAATCTTTAAAAAGCTGTGATTTACACTCTTTGTGTATTCACGCTTCTTTTAGTTCCAGGAGAAAAATAATGCATGTGAGATGACCTTTAAATTGCTGGGCAAGCAACACTCGTCCAGTCATGTAGATTTTTATCTTTCGGCAATGCATTTACATTCAAGTACCTCTGCTGTTTCCTAGATTCTAGCCTGATAAACTAAATACCAGTCTGGGCCACTTCTGGGTATACGGTACGTGCAAGTGACTGTACTGAGCCTCTTATCTTGCACTGTCCTGTAGCTGTAACAAGACTTTTGTTTTTCTCCTCTGGCCTGCAACTCACATGGAAGAAAACAAAGGACAATGGAAATCAAACTGTGTCCAGCATTTTCAACATTAGTTGGGGAATGGCAAAATATTTTTGTGTCTGTGATTTACATCTCTCAGTTACATTTGTTTGTGATGCTTCTTCTTAATCTGAAATTGTAAAACCGACAGCAAGAATCTCAGATTCTCTCAGTTCTGCTTATATGTGTGATTATGTCTCATTAAAACTAACAGTACTTAAGCATGGGCTTAAGGGTTAGTCAGTAGATCTCTTAAGCACATATGAAAGGTCTACAGATGCCAAACGTCTTTACTTACATGAGTAACACCTGCTGCTTCAAGGTTCATGTTGTGATACGGAGCTCAACAGGATTCCTCACACGAATAACATTTTGCAGAATCTGGTCCAACTTGTCTATTGGATAACTGTCATTACTAATGAACACAGCAAAGTCTGGTCTAAGTGCCAGTTAAGTAATTGCAATGCAGACTCTTTTATAATTAGAACTGACTATTAGGATTAAAGAGAGTAATTCAAGGCTCTTAAACATTTTTATTTTACAAAGATGTCAGGGCTACAGGCAAATGGACTGCAGCTTCGGGGGTTTTGTTTTATCACTGGCTTTGAAACTTCTGTGATATGTAGGACTGTTTCTTCAGAAGGGAGAGATTAGTTGTTGATACTTGTGACTGATTCTCTGTTGACTGGTGGTGCTGTTCCATAGGAGAATTTTATCTAAGTGTTAGATCAAAAGAAAAATTTGAAGATCAAGAGAGTGTTCTAAATTTCTAGCCAATCTGAAAAACAGCACTACGAGAAAGCTTAAAAGAGGCAACCCTAAATGTTTCATTCCTTGATCATGTAAGCATGGCTTGGGTAAAATTAAATTTTCAACAAGAGCTAAGATTGTAGTTATAACAATAATAGGCATGCTGATTTTATCAAAGAGCAGTACACTTGGTGTATGGCATACTACATTACACCCAAACCTGGTCCAACAAGCTCTTATGCATAGCCTTGCTTTCACTCATGCGAGCAACAGCCATTGATGCTGTTGGCCCTGATATGTGTCCTTACATTTAAGGAAGAAAGTCTGGAAGCCAGTTCTTACTCCCAGGTGTAGTTGCACTGCTTGCCAATGCCCTTTGCTCATTGAGTGAGGATTTACAGGACAGGAAACTGATAGGTGTTCTTGTTCGAACATTGATAGGTTTTCTTGTACCACCCAACTGTAAAAGAAAAATAGTAATTTGATAAGCAACAATTTTACTTACATAATTCTTGATTCCGTGATTGTCCTGGTGAGTGTTACCTAAACTACTAAATGCTAAATATGATTTTTTTTCCATTGATAGCCCTTTTCTTGATTAAAGTCTAAATGAGAAGTAACCTCCAAAGAGATAAGGGCATTGCAAGCCCTTATGCTAAAGAAAAGAAAATGTTAGAAAGTAGCATCTAGTCACTGATTCCATCAAATAATTTTTATTTTACAAGTTTCTAGCATTTTTAAGGATCTGAGACTCGTGTGTTTAGGAGACAGTCCAGCTGTGTAATGGCTCTTCCAAAAAGGAAATCTAATGAGGACAGCAGTAAAAGACAGAAGTGTTTTTTCAGTCACCCCCTTCTATGGAAACAAGAGTTTAAAGCAAGAGAAAATAACAGAGCATGAGCTTTTTTACAAGCAGATTAGTGAAAGTCACGTTAATACTATTGCAGAACAGCTGCTGTTAGACATATTCTAGGAGATAATTCTATATCAGAATGTTGTCCTTTTCACTAAACTGTTTACATCTCTAACTATTTTTCCATTTATTGAGCCAATTTATGAAGTTCTAACTCAGCTCTTACTTGAGCTTTGTTCATGTTTCATGTGCAATGGAGTAAGGAGAAGCTTTAGTGGCATAAAAAGTCTGATTTAAAAAAATGGAGGATATAGTCCCTTTCTAGAAGCCATTTTCTGAAAAACATCACAGCAAAAATGAAGACCAAAGCAACCATATTCATGATCAGCACATTTCATTTCCTCATTTTCAACCTCTGACTTAAAATCTGACTGTCTCCCATCAATGGCAAACTAGCATCATCTTCCATTTCCTCCTAGTATAACACATGAAACACATGAAAACACCTTTTGTGTTTAATTGACAGCAATGGAGAATTGTGTCTGATTATTAACAAAACCTTTTTTTTTTTTAAGGTTAAAGTTGCAAATAACCCTACTAAAGTTTAAGGCAGATGGTTTTAAGATACTGTCATGACTGCTATAGTTGTTGGCACTGGAGGCAGATGCTGGAAGTCCTGCATGTTTTTAGAATCCTGGATTACCTACCAGTTTTGTTCGGTGGGTTTGTTGCAGCAATACCTGCATGTTTTCAGTTTCCTTTGAAGGCAGGATGAGGCCCTAGAGCTCCTAAGGGGAAATCTTTCATTTCATGTTTTGTTCTGCTCAGACATTGCTAATGAAGGAAAAACTGTGAGTCTTCCTGTGAAAATAAAATTGTTAATGTTTAAAGGGGAAGAAAATGTTCTTGAATAAGGGAGACTTGAGCTGCTCTGGGAAGTAAACAGCTATTGCAGGATTCTTTGCTGTAAGTCTTACCTTTGCTTCACCAGGTCCATGCCTTTCTGTGTACAAAACGTGCTTCACATTCTTCAAATGGATTATACAAAGTAGAAATAGTATCTGCAAACAAGAGGCTCTCAGTCTTCTTGGAGGAAAGGTTGAAACTTGTGGCAAATGTAAAAGTAGCTTCTAATGTGGAAGAATGAAGCAGAGACCATCAAACTCATTTCACTTAGTGTCATTCATGATGATTTATCGTTATAGTCAGGGCAAACTGTGGTCTCAGAGCTGAAACAATTTTGTCTATTAAGAGGGAAAAAAACAGCACCAAAAAACAGAATGTTCCAGCTTGGTTCTTATATCCTTAGGGTTGCAATATTGAATTCAGATTTGGGGAAACTTAATCTTGCAGCCAGCTTTGACAAGATGCTGGTTGAACAGGAGGCAGAAGTGATGGTTTGATGCCCGTGGTCAGAAATGAAGAAAGGTAAGAGGATTTTTCCAGAGTTTGGGTGCGGTATTCACCACCTGCTCCAGCTTCTCACCAAAGTAGGCATGGAAAACTCTGCATGTGCCTCTCTGTGCAAAGTTCACTATCTCAAAGCCTGGCAGAGGACAGACTGGAGTGCACTTTTAAACAGCATTTTTAATGTCTCTGAACACCGTTTTCTTTTTGGTTTTTGTTTCCAGTGCTGTTGCTAATTGGAAGAGTGATCATAAAACCACGTAAGCATATCAACAAGCATCCCCACAAATGTAGCAGCTGACACGAGCATCATGCTGCGCCTAAGACTAGGTGATGCTAAAGACTTGGGCCTCCCCTGGCCTCAGGGGGATTCAGACATACGGAGCAAAGAAAATAAGCTAGTTTCCAGCTCCGCTAAATTAACGCTAGGGGCTAGGAGCCTGTGTCTGTAGGTGAAAACCCAGAAGCTCTATCTGAAATCTCCGAGGGACGAGCAATTGACTCATTGATAGGTGTTCTGAAAATAAGACCTGGATTTTGGATAGTCAAACAAAAGAGGCTGAAGACTTCCCTGCATGTATAGGCTTTGGTTTATTATTAAACTCATGCTGGATTTGTAGCAATAGGATAAATTGAGGGTTGCCCCCTAACTAGGGAATTAGAATGACTCTGTAATGAATTTTAACCTGAGATGGAACTGGGGATATGCAGCAGACCTTTGTTCTCTCTCCTGTTTGTGTCCTGATACTGGGCCCATCATCATAGTTATTAGATCTTAAAGATTACATTCTTTGATCTAGTGCTTTCTAAATCCTTAAGCCACAGTTTATTTATTTAAAAGGTTATATCCAGCATTGCATTGGATTGTAAAGTACCCTTTGACTCCTTCATGAAGGACACAGTAGAAACACATGCTGCTGAGGAGTACTCCATTCTGTTCACAAAACACCCCAGTATTTTATTGAATTAAGAATTGTGCAGGGATCAGTGCTTTTAATCTGGCCAGAGTGTCAACATTTTTTTACCTCTTAGGTGCTGTTATGAATTTAGGTGAATTTCAGCTCCTGCCAAATAGCTTCATATTTCCCTATCAAAGAAATAAAAGCACACTAATCCTTGAACAGATGTTAAGAGTATATCCAAAATGTCTTTGGGTCCATTTTTGATCTGATGTTTACCGGTGCGAATCATAATTCTATGGAACTATATAAAGTTGCATTTAGGTAAACATGATCACTAGCAACTTTTAAACCAAGTGAGCCTGTATTGAGCAATTTTTCCAGGGCTGTCTACAATGCTTGATTAATTATGAACTTCACAGTGTGACTCCCAAGAAAACCAGCAAGAAGGCGTAGAAAGCAAAAGGGGACACTGAAATTGAACTGGTGTGCTCCATCCCCTGACTAATATTAGTTATACTGTATTCAAAGCAGTCTCTTTTCTTTCCAATCAGTCCTGCAAGCGAAGTTGTAAAACTTCTCATGTTATTTCCCTTAATTCTGCAGTAACCAAGACTGAAATTGGCACCTGAAGAGAGAAATCTTATTAAAAGTAGCTATTATTGTTTCATTTATAATGCTTGTATTTGGTTATTTTTCTTTTCTGGGACTCTTAGCCCCTGGAGATGGTAGCCTGATTTTACTTTATACTGGGGCCTCTTTATGCCATCTGGCAGTACAAAACAGCTGTAAAGTGGGTGTAAGAGTCATTTATTTATGTGTACTTCAAAGCTCTTTTATATTTCCAGAATGGCAGAAAATCACCATACTGTAAATGGGAATCAAGCCCAAATGGCTTCAGATGGAAATGGAAAAGGAATAGGCAGAAATCAGAGCGGGAGAAGAGAGGAAAGGGAAGGAAGCCTTATTTAGCTACAAATAGGTGTTGATTAACATCCATTCTGACCAGCTGAAGTGACAAAAGCAAAGGTGCAAGGGCCAGATCCTGTCTTACCTACTGCCATGCACCCCTGAAAGGCAGGGAGGGGAGCACCACTCAGACTGTCCTATTCAGTAACTGACAACACAACCAAGCCAAAATAAAGACTGCTTTCTCAATCAGTCCAGTGCTATGGTTTAACAGGAGTATGCTTCTGAGCTACCCACTCCACAGAACAAAAGGCTTAATCTATTTCTCTCTCCTCCCACTGCTTTTTTAACCCCATGGGCTGCAGTGCTGTTTGCTGCAACATTTGACAAAGATTTATGTTTCCAGTGTGTTATTCGGTTAGTACACCTGGATTAGTGAAAAAGAAAACAAATGAAATTCATAGGAATTAATGTCAGTTAAATTGCCTCTTTCTAGACTTCATGTTGTCAGACCAATTCTTCAACTCCCCGTCAAAGGGTGAATAAAAATGGCAAAGAAAGAAGAATCAAAAAAAAAAACAGTGACAGTTTTGTTAATTGGAAACATTTTAAAATTCAGACAAGCATGGGAAAATATTAAAATACCAATTTTTTGGGGATAGCCTAAGGGTTTTCATTGAAAACTTGAGCAGCTTCCTGCCCCATTTTCTTTCATAACCTCTTCTCCAACAGGCACATACGAGGCTTAAGGGATTCAGTGAGAGTTGTTAGGTATTTCTTGCTCTGCTTCCCCATTTTGTGAGAGCCCAAGGGAAAAATACCGGCAGGGCTAGTAGCACCTTCTTGTATTAAAGTAGCTCAGTATTCCTCATCTTAAAACTTTTTTTTTTGTTGTTGCTGCTACTTGCATTTCCAGTTGGCTACTACATACAGAATATTTTTGATTACAATTTCAGCCAAAATACTTTAGTCGTTTCTAATGAGGCTAGAAAAATAGGTAATAATTATGCCCATTATAAAGATGGCCCATATTTAAAGTAAACCTTTGAACTTGTTCAACAGCAGAGGGGCCTGAGTCTGAGATGCCTCTGCTGGTATTTTGTGATAATCTACCAATGTCTGATTATATTCCGAGCCTTTGAAAAATGTTTTTGGCTTATGTTCACTTGATAACTCTAAATGGTTAAATCCCCTGAAGATTCACAGAGAAAGACTGTGAAAGAACCTCAGAAAGTCATCTATAGGGTCACCCTGAGTCACACCTGACAGGTATTTGCCTAAATGCCTCCTGAAAAACTCCAGCAATTCAGATTCCACAATATCTTTATGCAAATCATTCTGTGTTTAATTATCTATATCTTAGGGCGTAGTGCTAGAAACTTAACTGCAGAAAGAGTCTTTTAGTTCCAAGTTAAGCCCATTGCTACCTCTATGAGAGAGATCAAATGGAGATCAAATTATTTCTGTTGCCTTTGAAAGCCTGTCTTCTAATTTGGCTTCACTTAAAGAATGGCATAAGTGGCAACAGGGACCTTCATCCGTCTGTGCACTCAGTGCCCAGCCTTTGAGTGAGATGGAAGAGGAAGACACATGATTGAAATGAAGATGGACAAGAGCCCAGATGGTTGCACGTATAGGTTGAAACAAGGAACCACAAGGAAACGCATATAGTAAGCCAGGACTAGAGTCTGGTAAGGGAAAGTGAGGAAACGTAGGAGCATAGGGGAAGACTGGGATCAGTTAGGTAACAGTGGTTGGGAGCTGGGAAGGACAATCTAAGGAAATAGACTGGCCCCATCCCTGTGTGCAGGCTGAAACCACAGGACTAGCAGAGAGGAGATTGAATCTGGTTAGGGCTGAAGGCTGTAACTGAAAAACTGTGGGCAGGAGAAAGGAAATCTGCAGGAGACAGCTGGCATGCTGAGGATGACTGTCATGCATGATACGGGGATATGACTTGGAGGTACATGAAACTTGCTGGCCAAGACTGAGGGTGAATAGGAGGTTAGGCTGTGCAAAACGGTCTAGGGTAAAAAAGAACTGGGATTGTGGCAGGAACAGGTAACAGAAGGAAGTTAGGTTTGTTGTGGGAGTAGTTTGGAGAGGCTATATCACACAAAAAGCACATAGAAGAGCATGAAAAGGAAATCAGTGTTCCTGAGTCTTATAATTCCTTCCCTGTTCAGAAATTTCCGCTAGTAAATCACACTGGCAAACTGTCTCAAGTTTCCTTTAAAAAATGCACATACATGCAAAGCCACACACACGAAATGTGAAGAATATTATTTGCATTGTAAAGTCACACAGTTCAAATTAAATATTTGTACAGTCATAATTTGTTTTCCTTGTAAATGTGTACAATGATAGACTCTTTAATTATATCAACAACTGCATATTCCTCACAGATAAGACTCCTTTAGAATGATCTTTGCACTTCTACACCGTTTACATAATTGTATTTGACAATATAGATTTTACTCTACATCTTTCTGGATATTTTATCTGATATATAAAAGTTTCTGGCTCCTTGGGATTTGCAGGAAGTTAAAAAATATCCAGGCCAGATTCCAGAAAAGTCTTAATCAATCCGAAAGGTTTTTTAGATATCAACAAGTTAAAAGGACTTTTAAAGAAAAGCTAGTTTTGCATTAAGCAATTGAACAGTTCTATTTATAAAATGCCAAACTGGACTCTTTTGTTCTTGATATGAACAGTAGGGTTAAAGGTTCTAACATAGCTGAATTTTCATTTTTGACTTAAAAATGTCACTCAGATCTTGCCATTATTACTTCCAACAGGCAAAACCTATCAACTTCACCAGTAGTTTTTCTAGAGCAGTGATAGAGATCCAGATTTTTGTATGTGTATAGACACTGGCTTTGTATGAGATAGGCAACTCCATGAGTCTCAATTTCTGATAATAAGCTCTTAATTCTTCACAGTTTCAGTTAGGTATTTACAGTGCTGCAAAAAGGAAGCAATGCAGAGTCAAGTGCCTTCTCACTTCAAGTGTCTGATGTAGTTCTTTGCTGCATAGTAAAAGCTTCAGGTTACTACAGAGAAACAGTGTAATACAGATATAATTGTTATGTTCAGCAGCTTTAAGCCACTTTAATTCTTATACTCTACCAATTCTATCACTGTTAGGAGAGGATAATTTTCTGAAAAATATTTGGCTTTTCTTCAGCATTATTTACAATTGTACCTATAATCTAATGCATAATTTAGCAGGAGCATGCCATCATACAGAAGAAGGAAAGGGAATGGGTTGCTAGTACAAACTAGCAAAGGTTGAGCATTTTAGAGGGTTATTTTTAATAGATTGGTTGCAGTTTTATATATTGAACTCGTGGTTATAAGGACTCACAAAGTTTAGGACTAGAAGACGAGATTAGACTGTGTTAGAGAGCTGTGTGAAACAATAGCAGGTACAGAAAAGACTGAGGATAGTAAATATACCTCCGTGTTACAGCCTGTCTTCACCTTTATCTGTTCATCATCTATCTAGAATGTAAGTTCGAGGACCTGCCTTGGCGAGTGTCAGCAAAGCCCCCTTGTGCTCGTGGTCGAGTGTATTTGGTATACTAACTGAGACAGGTATAAAATTGAGGCTTGATCCCATCCATCTGCTCTTTATCAACATTTTGCAAAACTCTTAGCTGTTACTACTACTAAATGTTAATCTCTTGAGTTTCACTTTTCTGCTTTAACTGAAGGTAGATTGGCATAGGAGTTAGTGCGGTGGCAAATTGGGGACTGTTATGTTACAGATAAAGGTTACAAAATCATGATCAAGTCTATAAAGCTATCCTTAAAACTGATTTACTTCCAAAGTTTTCCTGTTAGAAAAGACATAGTTGGCTGTGCTACTGATGTAATTCAATGATTCTTTTGAAGTTGCTTTTGTAAAGGACACTTTGTTTTTTTGGTCATTTTCCTTCTCCTTTGGATCCGCTTCTGCATAGTAAATGTCATGTTGGCTATTCTCTTCTTCCAGGGCTCTGTTTAGCATGACACTGAGTGAGGCTGAGAGGCTGAAATACATATTTTAGCCTCTCTGTTTCTGCTTCCATCCGGCAGTGGTCTCCTCTCCGGGCCATAAAAAAAGAAGAATAAATTGCTTGATTGGCTATCTGAAATTTTACTAAAAAGTAATACCTGATTTTTTTTTTCACAAATGACCTGAAGATGATGGTAAGAAGGAGTTTAACAGGGTCTTGAGTGTATCTATCTGAAGCATGTGCTTTATACTGTAGTCTCACATCTATACTCCTGTACTCAGAGGCAGCCACCACTAGCATCAGAGGTAGTAACTACCAGCTGTGTAGAGTCAGGACTCAGTCCTTTAGCTCACAGATGGAGTATATAAGAAGGACAGTAATTGCAATAGTATCATGTAATGCAATGGGAAACTAGGCCTAAAAGATAAGGCATTTCTTCCAGTGGAAGTTAGTGTTTTCCTCTTGGTGTTTGGATTCTGTAGACTTGCAAAGCCATTGTAAATTGCTTTCTGTGTAGTGATGTCACCATTTTTAAATCTTATAAGACAAAATTTTAGATATGGAATTTTAAGCATAGGGTTTAATCCTACAACTTTTTGATAATGAGTAAACTTTTTCACATGTATAATTTCTTTTAAACTCATATGTTTAACAGATACCAACTCTCAACAGATATCCTAATCTCATTTTCATTAGTGATGTTGGAACTAAGGAGCAGGCCCATCAACAAACACCCAAGGGGATGGGAAGACCCCAGATGAGGCCAGTCTGGACAGTTAAGGCCCATTAGAACACCTAGGGCCCTGCCACAGAGAAGGAGCCAGTCATAAGACTAGTTAATAAGTCAGAGTTCTGCTTGGCAAAGGAAAAGTTTGGTGACTTAAGTTAGGGTTTGTTATGTGGCACAGGCTGAGAACTTGCTTCCCAGTGAGCCTGCACTTAAGATCAAAATTTCTCCCCATGAGAAAAGTCTATGTGCTGTGGAGAAAGGAAGAGAGAAGGTGTGTAGATGTTCTCTAGGTGCAAGTGCCCTTAGCAGTGAACTGACTTGCTGTGTGGGAGACCTTGGTATGTTATTACTGGCTCTGGTGTCTCTATCTGCTCTCCTGGCGGTGTTGGGTGACTGATACTGGACAGACAAGATGAAATGGGGCCCAAGTAGGAGGGCGTTGATATTGCCAGATGCCCAGGCAAAGGGGAGTTGGAGGCAAAGCAACCACAGTTTTGGTTTTAATGCTGTGTTTGCATATCTTGTGAGTGCTCTGGCTTTCAGCTGCACTGGGCACTGTCCAGCTTGAAATATAAACATGGTTACACTGATGGACACTGTTTTTTGTTTCCCTGGACTGCAGTTAATACTGTTTGGATTATGTTATACCTTCTAGGATGCTTGAAACTGCTGGCAGAGGTTCTGTTGATTGTAATAAGATCAGGATTTGCTCTGTATGTTCGTTTAAAAATCTTATGATAGAATCATTTAAAAACTGGATGAGAGTTACAGAAGAGAAGCTGCTGAATTTCGCACAAAAGTTTCCATGTTGAAATGACTAGTCTGGTGCTGGGGCCCAGGTCTTAAAATGGTGCCTGGGTTGATGAAGGAATCTCCTTATCTAGAGGACATTCTAGGAGCTGATAGAGAATGTCAAAAAATGAGATATTAAAGGAAGAACTTACTCTGTAAAGCCTTCTAAAACTTTATAGTTATTTTGGACATGCTGTGGTCAGTTTGGTGTGTCTCTCTGCTAAGTGTGATGAACAATGATCAATGAATCTTTTCAAATATCTCAAATATGAACTAATGTTTTTTATTATTATTATTTTATGCAGTATACCAATGCACTTCAAAGGGGAAGGCGGTGAGTGGATTAAGCATGATTACAGCATTACTAAACTTGAGCTTTGCAATTAAGACTGTCTATACTATATGCCCAGAGAACGCTAGATAAAAGGTGGTCACTGCGTTCATCTGTCTAACATTTGGTGGGGAGAGCTCCTTGCTTGTGCGGTTCTGGTAATCTATAAGCACTCATACGTGAAGAAAAGACCAATCGCAACCTCTGCTCCAAACATTATAGTCGTTTAGGAAATGTTTGGGCAACCATGGTTCAAGAAATCCATTTATTTCTGAATGGTTTCCTCAATCATGGTCACAGGACTATGATAAGTATGTGGCCTGTTGTGCAGTGTATAGTTCAAGTGTGGGGAAAATGGGGAAAAGTATGTGTTTTATTTTTCTTTTTGGTAGTGTCTGACTTTCCAAGGGATTATTACCCAAAAGTGTAGGGGGAACAGACTGGATTTTTATTTATTTATTTTCTGTAGTGGACATCTTCAGAGAAGAAAGAGGTACCACAGATGAAACAATATAGCCTTATTAGAGAGCTTTGAAAACTGATTTTTTAAAGGAGGAACAAATAAATAATTCTATGAGTGCACTTACAAGAGTATAGATTTCATCTTTTTCATATTGAGTTCTTAACATGCTGATGAAGGCTTTGACATTTAAGAGAATGTTTCTATAAACACTATATTTCTTATCTTTTTGTTTCATAACTGTCATACAGCCAATTGTGGAGCTCCCATTAGCCTAAAGAGAACCACAATCAGGCAAAAACTGAAGGATTTTTGAGAATTTCGCAGCTTGCTGTGCTGTATCAAGCATTTTTGTTGTGATATTTCTAACAAGTTTTATTTTCACAGAAGGTATGTAAGAGTTACTACAATTAGCATTCACTATGACTGCTTTTTTGTTCTCTATTTGTAGAGGGCTTCTAGATCAAAGGGTTTTATTCTTAGATTATTTAAAACAAGTGCAAGCTCACTGACATAATATTATCCTTCTCTTTGTAAAATATTTTGGAATATATAAGTATATCAAATGCAACACTCACCTACCTCTGAGCCCTTCACCCACCTGTAAGACAAAACAGGATGTATTTAGCTGAGCCTGGCAATCTTACACAGTGGTCTGGTCCAGAAGTGGAGTTTAGTGGAAAAAGTGCATTAATTCTGACTTAATTTGGCCAGGGTATTAGTACTGAGAGTGCCCTGAACAGGATTGCCATTGTCCCCTGATAGGCAAAAAGGAGGATAAAAAGTCTGTCTTCAGCTCCATTCACAGGGACTAGTGACCGTGTTTTCTTTTGGAGAACACCTCATGGGTGGAAGCATTTATCCTTAAACACAGGGTAGGTTTTGTCCTCTGAAGCACCTGCCTTCTCTTGACTCCTGTGTTCTTTTTGGGTGCTCTTCCCAGGCTTGGATCTTCCCCTCTCCCAACTTTGGCTCCTTTGCAGGTATTGCAGCCTGCTTGTGGTGCATGACAACATGAGCAAGTGGAGCTCGGGTGTATCGGGCTCACGTTTTATCCTCATTAGATAGTTGAGAATAGGCATTAGTTCCTTCTTCTATTTGCCTGTTCATAGGAAATCTTGATAAAACTGCTTATTCTTCCTTGCTCCAAGGGAGAAAGAAGGAGACAGAGCTGGGATATATAATGGCATGCAAGTTTACTTTTTTTTTTTTTTTCATATACAGAACCTTTTCTTGTTCAAAGTGTGCTGCACACGTGGGCATAGGTCTGTTACTCCATGTTGCTAAACTTGCTTTATCAATATTGCTAAACAGAGCTTTATTGAAAGCATGATCAGACCAAGTGAAAGTACTTGTTAGGGCCTAATCCAACATCTGTCAACATTTGGTGGACTTTGGATGCATCCCATAGTGATGAATCAGTTCTGTACTATTTTAACAGTGTTCTGCCTGTTCAGTTGAGCAGTTGCTCTGCTAACAAGAGACTATTTTGTTTATTTGAGTCCTTTTGTTTTACAGAGCTTGTCTGTTTTTACTTCGCTAGGAATAATGTGTAAGCTTTTAAGCAAGTATGAACTGACTATAGAGAAGCAACAGTATAAAAGGCTACCTTTTTTTCTGCATGAAGAATAGCATAATGGAAATTTAGTTGTACAATTAAAATACAGGGCATTTATCCGTATCTACAGTGTCGTCAAGCTACAAACTGTGTTAAGCCCCTTGACTAAAGGGTGTAGACAGAAGGTGGAAATCCCGGCTTCAGTGAAGTCAACAGGAATGTAGTCATTACTGTAAATTCTGTGTGTGATACCAGGTGGTTATGGGGGCAGAAAGTCAGGGCAGAAGATGGACCGATTTGAGACTCTGCTATAATGGGTCTTGATGGACTGAGAATGTGGAGAGCGTCTACCCTCAAAGAGCAATGTGTTAACTAACCTCCAACAGGTACCATGAAGTTAGTTAGTTTAAAGGTAATAACCCAAAACGTGAAGACAGGAACATTTCTGGGCAGAACTCTCCCTCAACCTTCATGCTGTTTGTGGCAGTACCTGCACTTTACAGTAACTGCTCATGGCTTTAGATGAGACAGGAACACTCCCCAGAAGTTTACTGATAAATTTCACAAATTTACATGTTTTGGACCCTATTTAATACAGTGTTTTAATATTTCTCTGAACTATCTTAATATTTATGCATGCACATTTTATTGAAATATGTGTAAAGTATGACCCTGTGACATTGACAAGTTTTCAGAGTTGCAAATTTCAAAAGTACTGTGAGGCCACAATAGATCTGCCTCAATGGCTTTTTTCTAGTCAAATAGTCTAGTATTTTTAAGTTACACCAGCATGAGGAAAGCCTTACCAAAGTCAGAGGCCTTCAAGTTAAGGGTATGTTTCAGTCTTTTGCAGGAATGTGGCCTAACTTCTAAAACAGGCAGATGAAGTCAGTCTTCATAGTAGACGTCGCACAGACCTTGTCTCTTTGTGCTCCGTGGGCTATAGATACACATAAGCACCTGTGGCAGTTTCAGCAAATGCTTTTTGATCATCACTGTTGAGTTGCCCAAACAGAAGCAGAAAATCATATGGGAATAAACACAAATAATGCATTAATTTCTGCAGAACATTCCAGAGATTTACACTTGTGCACTCCCGCTTATGTTATACCAATCCATAAACTGAAACACGCACTCATCTAGGATCCTGGCTGTACGGAAACCTCCACAGTGATGTGAGTTTTGGGATGCTTGCAATCTTTGCTCTAATGTAATAAGGCCATAACCTCTTGATTCAGTCTTGAAGAGAGAAAGGCTTCTTTTAAAGCTCATGTTTAAATACGTTTTGATAGTCTTTTTGCTGGCATCTCAGAAGCTTGCAATTCACATCTGAAAAAAAAAGATTGTTGCGGCACAGATAGAAATCGGCACTTATCTCAATTTTTAGGGATTAGTATGTAGCTAATGTTGATGGAAAGGATTTTAAGTCATTGCAAGCATCTCCAAATCAGAGTATTAATTCATTTTTAAATACTTTGATTTAGAGAATAAAACTACTTTTTTTTTTTTTTTTTGGAATAGGGATGTGCTATTGGAAATCTTAGAGGGAGAACTGCGTGGCACACTTCGTCAACAAGGATATACTTAATTTGGGGGAACTTTTAAAGAACTCCTGAGTTTTCTAGATGCATGTTTTATAAATGTTGTAACTTTCAGTTTCCGACTCCAACCTATAATTATGGTTAGATTTTTAATGTATTTTTGTGTGTATTCCAATGTCTAATTTCTGGCATGGCATTCATCTCTGACTTGGGCATCTAGAAGTTAGCTGCTGAAGTCTGAGCCATTGACTCAAGCCTCTTTTCTCTCTATTGACTTAAGACGAGGAAGTATATTATTGAACTCTTCTAAATAACTTCTACGTTAGCAGGTGTGAATTGTGCCTTTCATTATGTAGCAGCTGTAAAACAAACACTTTAAAAAAGCTATTTTTAGAACTTTAGGTGGCAGGTTAATTCCCAGAAAATTCAAAATGAATTCTCAAAACCTGTCATATTTTGGCTTAATAAAAAGTGACTTAAGGCACCAAAGTTGAGGACTATGTCTGAGGGTCAGAAACTATTCATCTTTCCCCTTCCTCCCCACTGCAATTGCTTTTCTTGGTGTGGGTGGATGTGGTGGTGTTTGTTTTGTTTTTGTCCAAATCGTTTGCTATCTGAGGATATAGGTTTTCCTCCCCCAAAAAGTGAGATTTAAAAAAAAAAGAAAAAAAAAAGCCATGAAAATAGCAAATTTTTCAAAGCAAAGTTTGACTGCTCTGTGGTTCTTGCAGGAACTAAATAACAGGGAAAGTAGCAGTATCATACAGGAAGAGTACCTGAGAAACAAATCTGTATTACAGTGATTATAGTACTGGGTAGCACAAAGAAGTTGCTAGCGAACTGAGGCCTCTGGTCTTCTGACTGTGTAATTTGAAATGCCCTAGTTGCAGAACTTGCCAAATGTCATAAAACCAAAAAGCCTGCAATGAGGTTCTCCTAGATTGAGAATTAATAGGCTTAAAAAATTTGGCTGTGTAGTTCTCTGCAGTAAGTTCTTCAGTGTATGTATGTACACAGAACAGTATCTGCAGGGAGTTAGTTTTTATCAGTTATCAGCAATAGCTGCTGTAACATGTTTTACTGTTTGTTCTTTTGGGCAAAGCGGTAGTGTGAAATTGAAGGTGCTGATTTTTCTGATGTTGGGTTTGCTAGGATGGGTAATGATGTGGTAATAATAAAGTGGAACTGTAAGAAAGATTGTCCAAGATTAAAATGAACAGCATTAATTTTTTATTAGATTTTTTTCACAACAGTAAAAAAAGTTCTCCATTCTTCACATGCTTTCAGAGGCTTACTGAGCAAAGAAGAACTAGAAGTGCCCATATCCTTGTAGGCAGCCATAGCTGCTTAAAGGTACCACCTTTGTTCTTACCTGGATGTCCGGTGCCACCATGAAAGTTTGGGATAAGATGGGAGATTCAGTGAAGGCTACATCAGTGCTGGTGCTGTGACAAAGTAGCTGGGGTTGAAAGCCCTTAAGAGGTGCAAGATCCCTCCTACTGAGGCCATGTGATGTTGTCAGCATGTGACACACATCAAGGTTGTGCCCCTCTGGCATGACCCTCTGGCATGTGGACACACAACTCTGACTTCGGTCCCAGAGGACTTTGTGGCGTTTCTGCTGCATGAAGCAAGGTGCTTAGCTACAGACTTGCTCTTTCCATTTTCATCACCACTCGAATGCTTCTCACACTGATGCTACTTCTTGATGCTGGTCTTTGTTTCTGTCTTTGTGTTGTATGGGAATCTGCAACAATTATCAAAAAAATTCTGCTGTGAATCTGCAGTTCTGATGAGTTGTCTTTGATGATGTAGTTACAAGTTAAAAAAAAATCCAATTAACATCTATAGAACAACTGAACAGTTTCTGAAAATTAGGGTTCTTATTTCTTGTTCTGAAACTTGCTTCTGTGCAGAAAGGCCTCTGAACTGATTAACTACCTGCATGGCATCATTTTGAGGGGTTTAATGGAAGACCACACTTTGCAGTAGTCCTCCACATAAGACTGAGTTATATTTTATACTTTTTAAGGGGAGATGAATTTTGAGTCTGGTGATTAAATGGGCTACTAGCAGGGTAATATGGAAACACAAGCATTTCTCAAATGGCAGTGTGAGTACATGTTCTCTGAATAATTTTAAGACAGTAAGTCTCTCATTCCAAAGGATCATCTTAACCTGAACATCCCAGTGGACCGATTTTTTGCTAAGTCTGTCATCTGCTTAATATATTACTGGTCTAGAAAATCATGGTCATTGTAAAGCAAACACAAAAACAGGGCATACACCCCAAAAGCCAGACAGGTGGGTGCAATTGGGAGGAATTACTCTGACCCGTGTGAAACCTGCCGCTTGCTCCGAGCAGGGATTAATCAAAACCTCAGATGTCAGTGTGACACAATTACCAAACATGTTGCCTCATCATGAACAACACTGTCAAGCCACAGCCTAGTCTATAGGGAACTCCTTCCCCAAAAGAAAAGCCCGCAGCTTCATGAGACTGAATAAATATATATATATTTTTTTCCTCTCTCATGTCAAGAATCTCTTGAAGTGTCGATGGCAACTTGATAAGAGGCTTCTTGCAGCCAGCGTGTGTATGGTGAGGTTGGTGGTAGGGAGGGCGATGGTGCATTGTTTTTGTGTCCCCCTCCCTCCCTTATACAAGATAAGAAGCAAAGCAAATTTAGGGGGGTTGGGTGGGTTCTCCTGCTGCTTTATAAATAAGTTAAGTCGTGCCATGGGGTAGTGGTGGGGGAGCAGAGTGGACCTGCTGGGAAGCCTGGGGCAAGTGAAATAAAGTTATTGCAAAAGAAGAGAAAAGGCCGAGGACAGGAGTTAGTGCTGCAGCCAGCGTCCTCGTAGTGCTGCAGTGCCTGTGCTCGCTTCAGCTACCCCTGCCAGTCTGTAAGAGATGTGACCGGCAGGGCCGGAGTTTGTACGGTGAAGCAGGGCCTGTCTGGCCTCAGGGAGTCACAGAGGAGGCCTTGGTCTCTGCCTCCAGCAGTGGTGTTTCCTCATGGATTGCTTCACTGATGGCGATAGATGCTTAAACTTCAGCAATGCAATCCTATATGTGGATTGGAAGAAATTTCCTTTCCCCCAAGGAAAAGCCAAGGGATGCCAGAGACCCTGGAGGCTCTTATATATGCCTTTGCGGCCTGTTCTGTGCAGCCTCCACTGAGATGGGTCAAATACTAATATATAAGGCTGTGTTGATGCACTCTCCTAGGGAGATAGGATATTGTATCCTACTCCTGTGCGCTTGCCTAAGGGTCTTAAGAGGAGTTTCTTGACTCTGAACATCGCAGAATGGTTATTGAGCAAGTCAGTTTTTCATGTGTCTGATCTCCTGATACCTTCAGGTGATTTTCCTCTGAAAGCTCGGCGGATACTTGGTGTTAAGCAAGGCCAGGTGCCACTCCAGAGGTGGTTGGCCAGGCCAGAGACCGAACCATCCAGCTTCCGTTGCTCACATTCAAGATGATGGAAGTTGCTCTAAAACACTCTGCAGATTGGAGGGCTTGTCCTTTGCCTTCCAACTTGGGTTTTCCCTTGTGTCTGAAGTGTAATTTCTCTCCATCTTTCTGGGTATAGTCTTTATGTAAAGAATTACACAAAGGCTGTGCTCTTAGGCACAGAACAAATGACTTTTCTAATCCTTTAGAAACAAAATGTCTACGATGGGGTTAATGCCATGACCACAGCGATGTGGCCGATGCACAAGGCTACGCAATGCATGTAAGCAGCCCTGTCTTGATTGGAGTGACGTATGGAGCTTGAGTCTGCATAATCTACAGTAAGTTGTTTGTTTGCTTGTCCTATAGAGCACTTAAGTATATAAAATTCATGTCATTAAAGGGGAAAGTAGCTGGATTTTTCTGTTCCGTTCCACTTCCTATTTTATCTCGTATTAAAATATAAATGTGGACTGACTGAATCTCAGCGATATTCTGACTGCCGCATGCTGTTAATGTCCAAAATACGCTTTCCTCTTGGGCTTCTTCTGTGCGCTTAACTGAAAAGAGCAAACAAATGGTGGCCTAAACTGGGCCTGTCCTCCCTCCTGTAATTCCCCTTGGAGAGCCCTGTTTCCTTTTGCCCCCTTCTCACGCTATTGCAGTAAGTTTGAGTTAAGTCAACTATCTCCATAACCTTGTGGTGGATAAAGCAGCAGAACAGCATAGTATCCCCATTACATGGCTTAAAATCTCACTCTCCATTGTGTGCACTTTAACACGACCTGTCCTTACAGTAAAGATTCTTTAATAATGTGGCACCTGAACAAGCAGGAGCTGCTAGGAGCTCTGTAACACTGCAGCAAAAACATTGAACGCAGTGGCATATTAAATGACAGGCCTGGTGTCTGAAATGCTCCCTGACATTACACACTGGGAGGGCGATTGGTTGGAAGGTGATGGTCCCTGCAGGCTGGGCTGGAGCAGAGATGCCTGCAGATGGCACAGGATCCAGTAGAAAGATTAAAGGGGAATGCTGCAGCCTTGTTTCTCTGCGAGCTTCTCAACAGCTTTTATCGTGCCTATTAGCAGATATTTCTGAACTACAGTATGCAGAGACCACACTGTCTCCCCATCGCCCCTGTCCCCTTTCAGAGCACGTGCATCAAGATCGTTTTCCATCGTTGTTTGCAGAGAAAAAGACTCAAGGTGAGAGCAAGGGAGAACAAATCCTGCAAGGTAATTCTGTCACTCACCTCATCTTCCTAATCTTTCCTTGGCTTCCTCTGCCTTCTAACCCTGGTATTGATCGTGTCAGAGGCTACAGCAGACCAAGGCAGGGGGCTGAAAACCTTTCCGAACAGCAGTTGCCAGTGTGCCTGTTGCAGCTTGAGGAAGAAAAGCATGCTGTGAAAACAATCAGTGCATTTGCTTTGGATCTAAGTGATTCCAACTAGGTCGATGCTTCATGCTGATGTGTTGAAAACATTTAAAAAATTTCTCAGAGTTTGATTTCAACTGAAACATTTCAGCATGTGTTTGACTCTCTGAAGTTGTTATTTCTCACTACTGTAGCAGACAAGTGTTTCTTTTCCGCCATAGCACAAGGCAGTAGGGAAACTGGGCCTTTTGTCTAAATAGATTTTTGGTTTGAATGTTTTTATGGGAGGGGGAGTTATTTGCCAGGTTCACATTCATAAGCTGAGGCTCTTGGAAATTGACTTTAGAGGAGTAGCAGCCTATTTCATGAAGGGAAAAAGAAGTAATCACAGTTTTACTGAGTGTGAATGAGTGTATAGCTTTTCTTAAACTGCTTTTATTCACTGCATATGAATTTTCATTCAGAGGCAAGCTAGTCCATTCATAAATACACTAAGAATTTTTCTTTTCTCTAAAGCACATGATGCTTCTCTTTGTGTGTGTTTGCACTCAATATAATTGGCCTGATTCTTTCACACCTTGGGATTATAGAGCAAATGAAGCATTGCAAAAAGAAGCTATCCTCATCCAAAGTAGCTATTACTCAGTTTCCAGGAACCCAGGCCAACATTTCCCTATGCCAGGTGGTAGCACAATTGTTTTGTGAGCTGCTTTGGAAAAGGCCACAAAGAAATGGGATCTGCTGTATTTTCCCTTATGGCTTGGTTTGGTTGGTCACTATAGCCTATAGGAGGTTGAATTTGGAGCCTGCTCTTCAGTAGTCTCTGTTGGGATAGATCAGTACTGCACCTCTGACTCCCCTCCATTGCGCTTTGGTACAAATTCCTGTTGTTTCTTGTGCCTTCCTCCTTCCCCTGTTTCGAAAAACTAGTTTTCATCAGTGCCTGTTGTTCTCCTTGGGATGCCTTTTTAATTATACAGCATATAAATTTATATTAAATACATACTGGAATTTCTCTTTCCCCCAAGGAAGTGAAGGCACCCCGTGTTCTTGCCGTCATTGCTGCTTGCTTCATATAACACAAAACATTCTTGCGCTGTTCCAACAGGAAATAGCAAACAAGTACTTGCCTTGAGGTATTTCATTGAGTTTCAGGATACCAACAGATAGAGATGTTCCAAAAAAATAGATGTTTTGTTGAAAGAAAATAATAATAATAATAAAACCTTTTAAAGCTGTATTTATCTAGGGAGAGGAATTTCCCTCCTCCCTGAACTAAGCCTTTGCAAATGTAGTGTGTGGTATATGTGGCACTAATGGATTTTGTACTTCAGCATTTATTTCACCAAATATCATGCAGTGAACAATAGTTGTCATTTAAACAGCTGTAGTTTGCAGCTGTGTCCTAGACATTAAAACTAGCTAAGCTAGTGTAGGGATGGGAGGAATTCCGTGGTGTCTTCCTGGCATTTTCATTCATTTATTTAAAAAATGAGCCCCATAGGGATGCCATAAAAGTGCAAGATATAATTTAAATGTACTATTAGAATCGTGTTTGTAAAGAGTGTATATACTTAATTTATATACTTAACTTGTCAGTTTGCTTAAATCCTTGATTTTCCCTTTTTCTCCTTTCCCCTCCCTCCCTTTCTAGCATAGTGGGTAGAGCCTGGAGAAGGAGAAACTAGTTAGTAGTAAGAAACTTGCATGTGGCAGAGGGTTGCTAAAGAAGACATTTCTGCTTTAGGACGTCAGTGACCTGTACGATGGAGTAAACCCCTTCTTTCCAAAGATGGGCTCTCCTCATGGGAATTGTCTCATTGGGCTCAACGAGACCATGTATGTGAGCAGAGGGGCATGAGAAGGGATGTGTGTTTTTTGAAGCAGAGATCTCGGTGGTCCAAATGAGAGATCCTCTACTAATACCGAGTTATGATTTTAAAAGCTGTGATGGTTCATGCAGTGCTGAAACTTGTTTAGAGTTACCGGCAGGGTTTGCAATTGCAATCTGTTCAGAGTCCGTGGATGCTTAAGTGCTCAGTTCCCCCACTGACTTCAGTGGGCTCAAATCAGGCCTGGTGTTGCTTCAGTCTTTCTGGTGCTTTACTGAAAAGTTTAGTTCAGGTGACTTATTTTCTGTGCATAACCTTAGGATTATTTTAATTGTTTTGCCGTGTCTTTGTATTTTCTTCTTCCCAAAACATTTTCAAGCCTCTTTCAGTGTCTTCCAAAACATTCCACCTGTCAAAAACTGTGAAGTTACTAACTCAGAATGAATTCAAATGAAAGTGTTGGTGCACCCCTCATGCATGCTGACATGCATGCAGGCATCCTATTCCTACTTTTTTTTTTTTTTTTTGGCTTACACAATATTAGCCACAATTGGAATTGACATGGGAAAGCCACAGATGGTGATTCATTTAATCTGAACCTGTGAAACAGAAAACTGGATTCTGCCTGAAATCTCTGTAGATTTCCTGGCAGGAAGCATCTCGGCATTTTGAGGCGAAATTCTTTCAGAGGGACGTTAAAGAAAGGGTCTTGCTTTGATCCATCTCTTACAGAAGTCAATGAAAGAGACTCCATTGATTATAATGAACACTGGGAAGTTGCTCCATTCAGAGCTACATGTAACTTCCATGTCTGGACAATTGCTTTTCCTCAATAGCAATCCAAGGAGAGATTGATGTGACTACACAGGGAAGAAAGATTGTGGTGAGGAAGATGGAGTTCATCCCAAAAAGCAACTTAATGAGGAGGGAGTAGACCATGACAACTGCTCTGCTTTGTCACTGCTCGTGCGCTAAAGTGGCGAGTGCCAGTAAGTCAGCCCAGCACTGAATTAGAAAAAAGAAATAGAGGTAGAACAGCCTGTTTAGAAGCAGTTTCCTGTAGTGCTAGTCATTACGTATTTTTAACCTTTGTGGACAAATGCTTTCTGTGCTCAGGTGATTTTACTGCTCTAAGTAAAGCATACGAGTATATCCAGGAGGGAGGGGAAAAAGCCTGTATAATGCTGTCCAGCAGCTACCCACATCTCTACCCTGTTGCTTTTGTGGAACTGCCTCCTTTGCACAACAGCAATACAGTTGTATTGTCTATTTCAAATCTTTTTAGATACTAACATTAAGCATTAATGGCTTGTACCCTGTAGGATTTGCTTCCCTGCAATAGGTTTGCCTAGCTAAACTGTCCGCCAGGCCTTATACCAGTTTCTCCAATATAGAAATCCCCCCAGTACAGCACTGAATGATGCTTGACAGTGAAGATGGAACATAATATTTCATAACTGGCTCACTTTTAGACAGTTTCCATTTTTAGACAGTATTTGCATATATCCATTTGCAATTACGATGAGGACTTCCCCGGGTATCCTAGAGAGCCAATGACACTGCCCCAGAATGGCAGCCACAAAGCCAACAGAATCCCAGGGTGAATGTGCATGGGCCTTTTGTGATCACAAAACAAAAATTAAAGTTGAAAAAAAAAAACCCTAAAAAGCAGAGATTTCTGGTCAAAAAGCTGTTCCCTTTCAGCATGTGGAGGTAGAAGAGAGTAAGGGGGAAGGTTTTAGCAGAGCTCGTACTTGCTTGCAGAAATGGTTTGATAAAGCTCAGGCTGGACATCTGACAACAAAATACTTGCTCTCACTCAAATCCATGCTTTACATGATATAGATGAGGTGATACAGAGTAAAATCTTTGGCTTGAGTTATTCCGGGCTATCCACATGGTCAAAAGGTTCGTATGCCCTCCACACGCTGAAGTCACTGCAAAACTCCCTGGCAGGGTGAGGAGCTACACTCTTCCCTCAAACTCGCCTCTGCTTTTTTCTTTTCCACTCAGACTGCCAGGCTCAGGGTTTCTTTTTCAGAAATTCATGCTTCTGTGGGGAAAAAGTTGATATAAAGAGGGAAAATAATTTTCTTTATCCTTTAATCCTTTATTCTCTTTGCCTTTTAAAAGTTTATTTACTTTTTACAGTTGCCATCTTGAGCTTCTGCCTCTGTGGTGTGTCAAAACTTGCTTAAGCTTGAAGGTTTTTTTTAGGCTTGACCAAACATTGACAGCGCTATCACAGGAGCTAATGCTCAAGTCTGCCAGTGTGATGGATTAAGTAAACTTATTGAAATATTTTTTTTTCTTTAATTCTAAAAGATGCCAGGGGCTGTTTTCTGCTCTTGTCAGTGGGTGTTTCACACAGAGCACATTAGTGGGAGTATCATATATGGAGCTAGAGTAGAACATGGCCCTTAATATTTAAAAGACCTGTCAACCTTTTGCATCAAGTAATATGGAGGTGTGTTATGATGCTGCTTTGCTCTGCAGAAGCAATTCTCCTTGTACATCCCCTGCCTGTTAAACTCTTTGCATTAACCCCATCCCTGCTAGCCACAGCACTACTTGGATTTTTCCTCTCTTCTAAAAGTATTTTTTTAAACTTACTTTTCTCCTTTTGTGCCCTCTGCTTGCTTTGCTTGGTCAATACAGTAAAGCAAGCTGAAACAGCTTGGGTCTATAGCCAATCCTGGAAATCCTGAAAACCAGTGCATCCTGGTTTTCATGCTGCAGCTCAGAATTGCAGTTCTTGGGGAGGAAGGGGGCGGAGGGTGGGAAGTTTGAAGTTGTTACCAATGGTGTTTTATTTTTTGAATGAAACACTTCATCTTTCACATTCAGTCCCTTTGGATTCTCTGCCCTTAAATGATGCATCAGCCAGGCAGTGGTGGGTGGGATGCTAGGTAACTAACAAAAGTTAATGTTTATTTGCAGTGTTACAAAATCTCCAACATCTCTTTCCTCTTTCAATTGCCCAAGGTACCTAGTGTGTTAGAAGCCCGGCTGCAGCAGGGCTATTGCCCTGTAATTGGTGGCCTTCATGGGGCGCAAGTGTCTCCTTCCTGAGAGCCATCTGCGAAACTCGAGCTTCTCTGAGCAGACACAGACAAAAGATTGAAAAATCTTTCTCTCTGCTGATCTTTCTCATTTATGGCTTTTGAGATTCTTCATTGTTAGCTGGGGAGGAGCGATCGTGCTCATGGAGAAGGACCTGGGTGGCCTTTCAGCAGAGGGGCACAGCTGACTGATCACAACCGCTTCTTGTGGATTCGGTCTGGAGCGCCAGCACGTTGGGCACAAATAAATGGAGGGGAAGGAAGGGCCGGTGTAATTTTCTACATACCTCCAAGCTAATTTTGGTAATCAACTGAGCAAGACAAAAATTGTTATTTCTAGGCTCAAATGCCTGTAAAAATGGCCTTCATTAGCATCAGCTGAACGTAGTGCAAACGTGGCCTGCAAGTTTGTTGTCTAGCATGCAGCATTGTGGAAGCACTAACAGTATTTGTTTTAATTAAAATAGGGATATTATGACTTTTTGGTCAAGAAAAAAAAGCAGGTGAAAATTCTAATTGCTGCTTAAACTTGCATCCACGATACAATAAACCTTCTTCAGCTGATATCAGTGATGAACTAACTTTAATTGCAATGGTCTGAATCATCAGATTTTAAACATTCATCAGGATTAAGCAGGAGAGTCCTCAAATACCTAAGCAGATTTGTGGTGAAGTCTAATGGAAGTTAATATGGAAAAAGCACATGCTTTGTGATGTCGGGCTGTTCAGCAAGGATAATCTGCAATCTGTAGTCTCCTGGGACTTTGAAAGGGGTGTTTTCTAGAGTTGTGGCCTGCTCTGGTATTTCTTGTAAACCAAATCACCTGTGTAAGTGACCAAGTTTTTGGTTGTTAAGAGCATCTGCTTAAGTGACCTAGAAAGATGTTTATTGAACACTTCCTTGTTAAGTTTGTTGGTTCATGCCCACACTGTGTCTTTTAATAAGTTCAGTATCTCTGTTAGCAGTAATAATACAGGAAGCACTGTACTCAAATGTAAATTTAATATCCAAAATACAGGTTCACTTTCAAGTCATGCCATGGACATCTGTAGGAATTTAAGGAGGGAAATCTGAGGTGGGGGAAGTAGGTAAGATATTTTAAAATGTTGGTGTGGTTCCTAAAACCGAGGTGGCTGTGAAAAATGAGAACCCTTAGAAGTATTGTTCCTAGACTCTTCTATTTATGATTGCTATTTAAAAATGTTGTTACAGAAGTGGCTGTGCTGTTTCAGGGTGACAGTAGCACTGCACTGAAAAATGTTTGAACTCAACCCTCTTTTTTGGGGGGGAGGGGTGGCTTTTTCTTAACGGGCGTTAGTTATGAATCAAAGAATGGGCGGCTTAAGAGTGGATTGCAATGAATCCATTTGCAAAACGTAAGTATAAGGGGAGAGTACGGAAACGGTGTTTCTCCATCCCTCACTTCGTTGTCTTGCTGTGTTTACAGTTGAACTTAACTCACTTCAGGATGTCTTCTCCCCATCTGTCTGTCTCTGGTTCTTCATGCAGCTTACCTATAATTTTTCTAAGTCTCTCGAACCCATTTTTCATTTCTGCTTCTGTTAAATAAGAAATAGTAAAATCTGGCACCCACCAAAAAGAGGTTATTTTTTTTCTATTTGTCTTTATAAAGTTTAAAACTACCCTTTAAATCTTTTTTTCCCTTTCCTGTTTTGGCCCAATGGGAAGGAAAACTCCTAAAAAGTGCTCTTTTTTTTTTCCAGTGCAGACAAATTGGAGGTGGTGGCCAAAAACGTTCTGAAGAGAAGCAGCAAATCCCTATTTCTTCTATCTTAAAAAAAAAAAAGTTTATTTTCAAAACATCAAAACTTTTTATTATCTTTGGAAATCAAAATTCTGAGCAAGCACTGTGCTGTGTGATGAACTGTGGCATACAAAGTTTTGAGTAGGGCTTTTTTTTATTTTGCAGAAGTCAGGTGAAATTTTATGATGTTAAGAGGGGCAGTAAGTTGTTCAGCCCTTACTAGAGAGGGTTAATCTATAATTTCATTTGAAAATTCACATTGTCTAGTCGTGTTGGCAGGAGTGTAACGTGCCTTTGAATCCAAACGCGATTTTTACCTCTGTGATACAGAACAGTTCCTTTCTGAAACTTTCTAGGCATTTACAGAATTGTATCCTGGAATTTTGCACGTGTCCATCTGTAGTACCAAATGTAACATTTATGTAGGGGTTCTGGAGAATATAATTCAATTAATGTATTCCTTTACTCAGTGCTTGCCAAATATTCTGTTAAGAATATTACCCTAGTAGATAGTTGAAATTTTTTTGTTGTTGTTTTTTGTTTTGTTTGTTTGTTTTTTAAAGCTTTTGGAAAACGCGGTGTGAAATTAATTTTGATGTGTTGCACCACAGGCATAACTTAGAATGGATATTTTATGACACAAATCAAAAGAACGTCTTGGCTTCTGGAGCTATTGATGGTAAATATCCATCTGGATTTGCTGGCTGATTCCTTTTAAAACCATAGAAATTTTATGTTTCAATAGGTGCAGGACTTGATCCTTCATGCTAAGTTACAAACATTGATTTTTTTTTTTAATACTAATGTCCTTTGGTGTTTAGACATTGTAATCGACAGCATCTGTAAACTGAGATCCTACTGTTTAGTATCTGATTTCCTTAGTGCAGATGAGGAATAGATAGCCAATCTCAAAGGGGTGCGTATAGATAACTCTGACTTGTGTTGACCATTATGCAAACTCTTCCAGCTGGGCACAGTCCTGTGATTGCGATTTTATTGTGTAGTAACTGTTGTGTGCTATTCTGTCTCTAGCTTCAATATGCGGTTTGTGAAAGGGCACAATTGCCCAAAGCAAAAATGGGTAATTTAAAATTGTTTTAAAAGGGGACTGAACAGGATATGTATTGTTAAAATAAAATTTAAATGACCTATGAATATTAAAGTACTAAAGGAGATGAGAAACTACAGCCCCCCCCCTCCCAAAAAAGCGGGAATAGTTTGAGGAAAAATTAGTGTGAACTAAATTTAAAAAAGCCTTTTCTGAAGAACAAAGGGAACACCAACAGCTACAGGTGTTGTGTGAGGAATAGATTTTCATTGCAGGAGGCACACTGATATAAGAAAGACTGGGATTTACTCAGTAAGATATAGCTCCAAATACAGCCTTCAGACCTCGCTTACATGGTGGATGCTGCACTGCTGCCTTAGCAAGACAGAACGTTATTCAGCTGAGGAGGCAGGAGGAGCCTTCTTGGAAGCCAGTTTTGGGCCCTTCTCATTTTTTTGTTTCTGTAATGCTGATTTGTGGAGCTGCAGTGAGATTGATTGTGTCCGTGGTCTGGCTTCGATTAAGATGTTATTTTTGAAAACCGATAGAAGAAGTGGACAATTTGATATTTTTCTGAGATGATGTAAAAATTATTTGGGATATATGTGTGTGTGAATAAGGGTGTGCTGTGCCCTGTGCCTTCAGAGCAGGAGGGAAGGCCTAACCTGGCACTCGCTTCCCGTGTGGCTTTGAGCTGGTCGCATCAGGCTGGAGTGGATGAAGCCTCCACCTTTGAAACCCTGTCCCAGCACCACTGTGGACCCATGTCCATATGTGAGTAAGGGGCCTTCAGCAGTTCCCTGCCCAACCTTGGAGGGCTGTTAGGGAACCTCATGGCTTGTGTCAAGTGCTTGAGAAGTTCCAATGGTTCAAAATGCATGAGTCTGAGAAGCCCTAGGGGGGCTTTGGAGGATACTTGCTGGTAAAAACAAGATTCAGTAGTCCAGAAGAGCTTAGCTCTAGCTCCCAACTGGCTTATGAGCTGACTTGGTCAGGGGTTGGTGTGCCACTTTTAATTCTTCCCTTTTATTTCTGTCTTTTTTTCCACTGCAAGTCTACTTATTCCAGCCTCTTGTTTTGAGGGGCTGGTGGTGGAGATGGGAGAAATTGGAGAAATTTTACCTGCCTGCATACAATCCAGACCATGGATGTCTCTAGCTAGCTGGACACCAATTCCTTCCTCTCTCTTTTTTCAGTACTGGGGAAGGGTCAAAGCTCTCTGACCTGTCCTCATCGTGCCTCCCTTCAAAGACTGCCACCCAGCACCCTTCTGCGTCGGAGCACCAGGAACAGAAATGCAGCCCAACGTGTTTTGTTTCATACCAGCGCTGCTATTTAGAATTGCACTGGGCATTTAAGTGCCCACACTGTGCATATTGCCCGTGCTGCAGAAACAACACCGCTGCAGACGCTTCTGGCTGGGTTTTCTAGCTTTCTGCGACAGCAGAAAGGAATTGCGTAAAGAGAGCAGACAAATTTGTGTGTGTGCGTGTGACACCCACGTCTGCCTTGGCAGTATGTTTGGGCTGCCTCAGTGTAGTCCATATCATCGTGCTGTCTTCAGGCAGATGCTGCTTCAGCGTGTATGCAGAAACTGGTGTGTTCAAGCACAAGGTGGCTATCTGCTCTGAAAATGGAAATGCCAGTGGTGTGTGCTGCTGCCGGAACTGGCTGAACATCTTTCATGTCTGTAAAGCACCTGGCAGAGTTATGTACCTAGTAGAGTTATAGTTGCTATATGTGTTATAATTAACTCTCACTGCCTGAATATGTGGCTCTACATGTGCAGGTACAAAAATTCTTATAAATATAGTGTAGTAAATATTTGTATATATAGAAAGAGTATGGAATAGTTGCTGTGTAGATACAGAGAGAGAGAGAGAGTGATATAGAGACAAACATATATGTGTGCATGGGTGTAATGACATTTCCTTGTATCACATCTATCAGGTTACAAGCAGCTAATAATTTTCTTTTTCTACTCACAGCCAAGCATTATAATGGCATATACTCATAAATCAAGATCAACATGGAACATTGCTTAGCAAATATAAATGTATGTGCATTGCAGAATGATCTGAGATTACAAAAATATATCAGAAGTCAAAAGTAGCTGGTGGAGAAATGCTATGTCTTTAGTTTATTGAGATTGTTTGGAGGATCCTAATGTACTGTCACTGAAAGAATAATTTTTCCTTTACAATCTACTTAGCAAAGATTTATCGATCCTTTTCCCCTTCATAGAGAATTACTGATCCATTTTAGAAAATCAGATTTTCACACCTTTCATGAGAATGTGCACAGCGCAGTTCCCTGGGGATTGCCAAGGAAGTTGACTTTGACATGAAATCCCTAGGTACCGGTGCACAACAGCCTATAGTCTCATCACTGATTTGTTGCACAGGGTGGTAAAATACTTTTATACATTTATAGAGAAATGATTGCACTGCAAGGACTTATTTTTTCCATGCTAGTGGATATATTCAGGGTCCTGTTATTTGTGTAAACAGCATTTTTCAGGGGGCTTTTTCTTCTCAGCTGTGATGTTATGAACAGTAAGGTAAGATAAAAGTTGTTGAAATTCATGTTGCAAAGCAGTAGGGTATTGTAGAATTTTTCAGTATGTGTAAATAACTTTCTTCAAGATGTGCCTACTCTCTGTCCTCATTATTGTAGTATCCTAGGTAGCTAAGCATTAGGCATGTTATATTGAAGTATGCATCATAATGAAGGTGATTTATTATAATTAAAATGGCATGGAGAGCAACTTTTATTAGACATATTGTTTCACAGGAGAGCTTAATAAAGAGCATTATTATTAGTTATAGATCTGTGTGAAGGATGTTGTTTACTGAGAGTTATGTGAGTATTAGTCAAAGTCTGAAGTTGCTCATTTGAGCTGTCCACTGTAGGGGGGGTGGTGGAAAAAAAAGCCTTCAGCACAGCAAAGAGAAGAATTTTAAGATTGGAGAGGAGAGACAGAGGAGAGGAAATGCCGAGTGCATGAGGTGTTCTCTGCAGGAGCAGTTCTAGAATACTTTATTCCACATCTACGGAGACAATGGCATGGACTGTAAGTAGCTCCTGTCTCTCAATATAATAATGCACATAAAGTCGGGGTCAGGCGGGGTTCGCTCCGGGCTTTGATGCTGCAGAAGGTCACTAGGGGAATCGATGGGCAAAAATGAGACCTGAGTTTCATGCAATCAATGGGATTTTTCTATTTTAAAGTGGACCCTGCTGGGTGCGAGCGTCGGAGCTCCAAGCGTGGGTTTGCTCAGCTTTAGCAGATCGCGAGAAGGATGCGCTGGGAATGAATTGTTTGCTTTAATAACGCTGCCGGCACCAGGGGTGCTTAGCCAAACAGGTTAGTCTGGCAAACTCTATTATGAAGTTGCATGAGCCGCAAATAAATGGACAAATTAGCAGCTACTTTGAATATTAATTATGCCACGGTTTTTATTCTGTCTCTCTTGAGTTGTAATTGCCTGGCATTTAGACAACCCTTAAATATGATTAAAGAGTTACTGAGTTATTTGATTAAAAATCTTGCGGGATTCGGCTGCTATGTAAAAGTATACTTTCTGCTACTAATTTTTTAGTCTTCTGCAGTCATTATGGGCATTTCTTTGAAACAATTCACATTTCCACAGTTTAAAACAAATTTTTACATGTCTTGGTTAAGAAGCTGTAATCTTCCAAGTTGCAAGTGGTTACTTGGGACAGAATTGCTTTGATAATTTTCTCCTTAAAGTTTTCAGGCAGCTGAAAGATCTCGTGTTGTTTTATCTTTATTGTGTACAATTAACCCTCTAGGATGAGGGAAGCACTTGGGAGCCGTAACACCGGCAACAGCAAATAATTGACCGCTGTGGAGGAGATTTATCCCTGTGAAATGGTTAAGAAATTAATGTATTACAGACCAATTTCTAATCACTGATACATGCGAATTTAACCACTCCACAGTCAATAGAGTTGTTCTAAATTTATGCTGCCCTACCAGGCATAGGTCCTGACACCGATTTCAATTTCAAAGCAGGTCAGCTATTGGACTGGACTTTGCGAATGAGACACCCACCTAAATGTGAGATTTAGATGATCTGGGTGGTGTGTGTGCTTTACTTTCCCCCTTCTTTTTAGTAAAAAACAAAACAAATGACTTCCCCGCACGGATCCTCTGTCAGCGTATCCTGCTTTTTCCAAATGCTCATTCCATAAATTCAAGCCTTCTGCATGAAGGACTATACTAAGGGGTAAATAAATGTTCATGTGGACTATGAGCTTGGAGAAGGAAGTGGAAAACCCAACCCCTTTTATTTTTCAGGTTATTCTTAAACATGGCCTTCTAGATGAGATTAAAGAAATTAAATTATCCCCTTGTCACATGTACAGAGCAACTCCAAAAGAAGGAAACAAGTGAATTCCTTGAGTCTTTTTCATTTAAAAATGTTAAAAATGTCCTCATTTAAGATTTATGGGCAGAGCATTAACGACTGTGGGTTTTCTACAGCTCAAGTCTAAATTTGTTTGCTAGAATCAGAGAAATGCCCTAAAGAGCGGGTGTACAAAAGAGAACTTGGGCTTCTGCCTCAATGTAATTTCTGTTAACAGGGTCATTTACAATTCAAGCAGAATTTATGCTCACCTGAAATGATTTATTTGTGTTTGCATCTATGCCCTGAGTAAGAACACTTCAGTTTATATTATTCTCATTTAAAACAAACAAACAAAACCCTTTCACCTCACTATTCTCTCCTAATAGTGCTCGATGTTGCATTCTTAGGATGTGCTAAACATGTTCCACCTAAAGATTTTTGATAAAACATGGAAGGAAATTTATTGATTGAATTTATATAGAAATATTTTGGCAATAAATGCCCATTGCAGTAACAACATTTCAGGTCTTCAGGAGCTAATAGAGCAAGTGATTACAGGTCAATTGCACAAAACTCAATGAGCAAAATGAGCCACCTGATTCTGTATGAAATGTATAAGCAGGAGGTGTTACTGATGGGAGAGGGGGCTTTTCTCTGGGTGCATCTTGCTTAGCAGTACTTCAGTGCAGTATCTCTCTTTCACCACAAATACAGGAAGAGGATTAAGCCATGGGGACATACAGACTCATTGCCAATTTTTGGCACAATTAACTTATTTTAGCCCAATATTGTCTTGCTATGGAGAAGGGACTCAAGTCTGGCACAATTTTCTCTGTAGAGTTGCTGAGAGTTGAGCTCGCTATGTTTTGGCTGTAGAGGCAGTGACCACTCCTTAAGGTGCTTTCCTTGCATTAAGTACATGCAAGCTCTTCTGGACTCCCTGGGGAGACCTTCTGGTGGTTAGAAGCAGCTCTGTGAGAGTCCAGTCCTCAAGCCTCCACTTGCGGAAGACGTTTTTTGAAGCTGATGCTGAAGTATCTACTTCACTGATCCTGAATGGAATGTGCTGCTTGTGGGAATAAGTCCCGAGTTGGCACACGTTCTCCAGAGCAGACCTCGCGTATACTAAGTGCTAGCAAGGTGCTTCCTGACTTAAAGGTGTTAAAGGCACGTGCACTTCTCCTGCCCCGAGCGCTGTAGCATAGGCTGGCAAATGGACTGGGTGTCCAGCAGAGCAAAAGTAGAGGCTATGGGAAACAGAAGCACAAATGATGCAAAACTAAGGGAATAGAGATGAGTTCAACTGAAAAATTTTGCACAGTGGGAAAGTGTTGAATCTAGTCTATGAGGAGTTTACCTTAAGGCACTGACTGGTGTACTTTGTTAATTAATTAATATACTAATTAATCCACTATCCTGAAAAAAAATGCTTTTCACTTTATTCATTCTAAAATGTTGGGGAAAAAAATGAACATGTAAATTTAAGCTTTCTATAGACATTTTTAACTTGTGCAACCAGCACTTGTTCAACATATCATTCTAGGTCTCGCTGATCTTAGCAGCATTACGAGGGTCATATTTTCACACAGATGAACCATTCATGGCAATTTCTCTGATAGATTTGACACAAACATTCTTTTCTTTGGTATCAGCAATATAAGCTTTCTATTTTTGTCCTATTTTTCCCTCGACCGACATATTTATTGAGGCTTTTGCAAGGAAAAATCCCACTTTCCATTAATATTTGACTTCTCTGTGTGTGCATGGTTGTGTCTTTTTTTTTTT
>NW_010579305.1:0-12901 GCF_000705375.1 Tinamus guttatus | reverse complement strand
CAAGGAGGCGGCCGCCGGCGGCTCCGCTGCTGCAGCCCGTGCGTCTGAGCCGTGCCGAGCTCTACCGGCCGCCCACGAGCGAGGAGCTGCAGCAGCTCAAGGAGACCGAGGATCTCTTCCACAGCGGTCTGCTCAGCCTGCAGGTCAGCAGACAGATAGGGGCTGTGGGCACAGGGCAGATTAAAGCCCCGTGAGCACAGCGCAGCCTCTTGAACCCGGCTGTTGGGGGAATCCGCACGGTGTTTTTCTGTGGCTGCTGCTCTACCGCTCAAGATCCTTCCTGAGGGCATGTTCTGTGTCAATCCTGCTGGGTTTATCCAAGCTGGGCCTCCGACAGGAGCCAGCAAGGTGGGGGTTGCTCCTCTGGAGGGCAGCTGTGCTGTTGTGCCTCTGCCCGGGGTCAGTGCTGAGCGGAGCTGGTGGAGAAGCTCAGGGCTTGCCTTGCTCACCTGCTCGATTTCCAGCATTGCAGCTGCCTCTCACAGTCTTCCCTGTCCCACTGCAGATTGAAGAGCTTCTGAAGGAGGTGACGTTGAAGGAGACGAAGAAGAAGAGGATCAATGCCTTCCTCCACGAAATTAATACCCTGCTGAGCTCTGTCCCGGAGACCTCAGAAACTGATGTATGTCCCAGAAGGGTACAGGAGGCAGCAGGGCCTCTGTAAGGAGCAGGCTTTGCTGATGACCAGCTGTTTCTGAGCAGACTTAAGTCCCTGTGGAATGTCTCCCTTGAGGGCTGAAGAAATAATAACTTGATTCGAGTTGGTGAGGCAGAGGGGTGCTCCATCTCTAACTGCTGGGTCCAGGCTCCTGCTAGTCAGAAGGAGCTTTACGTAGGAAGAGGGATCTTGGTCTCTGCATGGTTGTTACTGATGTAGCTAAAGGCTTTTCCTGTGTCTTACCTGTTCCCAGCTCACAGACCAGGCCTGGCTCCCCAAGGGGGTGAAGGTTCCCTTCCTGCAGGTGCCGTTCAGCGTGAAGGGGAGGTTTCGGTTCCTGCCCCCAGCTGAGGTGAACGTGGTGGGCAGCTACCTGCTGGGCACCTGCATTAAGCCCGAGATCAACGTGGACGTGGCAGTGACCATGCCGCGGGTGAGTGTGGCCTTGTCTGCCCTCGAGTCACTTGGGACCTGCCCGAACCCTGTCCCCTGCTGTCCTCTGCACCGTCTGTCCTGTTCACTTGGTGCCCGACTGAGGCTGCAGCATCTGGATGTGCAGCCTGGCAGCCCCACTTGCTAGATCAGAGCTTTCTGCTGCTTTGATTTCAGTCCTTGTGAGGGTTTTATTATCTCTGAGCTCAACATTTTCCAGTTGCCAGAGAGGCCAGGTTACCACCTGGCTTCATCCCATTGTATGATCTATCCCTGCTCCCAAGCCTGTGTTGAAGGGTGGGCGATGTTATCCTTGCAGAGCTTTCCTGATGTCCAGACTCGCTCTGGCCCATGGATGGTGGGCTGTGTGATGAGCGAAGCCCTGTTGGGCTGAGCAGCTCTGCTTGCAGGGATGTTAGCACCTGCCAAGCGCTTCAAGCTGCCTTGTCACTCCTTGGGGCTGTCCTGCTGGAAGCAGCTGTGTGTCTGAAACAGCGATGTTTGTGAAGCTGGTGGTGCAGTGTCTCAGGCTGAGCTGGGCTCTGCTGGAGATCCACCTTTCCCTCTTGCCCAGGAAATCTTCCAGGACAAAGACAACCTGAACCAGCGCTACCACCGCAAGAGAGCTCTGTACCTCGCTCACATCGCCCATCACTTCTCCAAGGAGAAGCTCTTTGGCAGCGTAACCTTTGCCTACATGAACAGCAACCATCTCAAGCCCATCCTGCTCTTGCGGCCTCAAGGTAGTACCTGAGCCTTGTTCTGGTAGGGGACTGGGAGCCAGTCATAGATTTTCCTATCTTAGCTGGAGAGTTGAGGGTCTTCGAGTGTCTGGCAGGAGCTTTGGATTTCTCTTTGGAGAGGGAACGGGGTCAGTTTGAAGCTTTTGTTGAAGTTGGTGATAAATTTTGAAGCTTCGATGCTTCAATTTCTCCTGTGCCTCTAATCCTCGTGGTTCTTCTCTTTCCTTTGGTTCCTTATCCCCTTGCTCACTGATCTGGCTTTTGGGTATTTCAGACAGTAAAGTAGATGCTCCAGAAATGCTGCTCTGTCTAGCAACACTCCTCCCTGTTCCCCATGTCCCTGCTGTTCCCTTGCCTTCCTGAGGCAGGGGAGGCCTTCCCAAGGCACAGTTTGTCCCTTCCCTGAAATACCAAGGGGCACGTGAATTGCTGAGTTTCTTCAGACCTGAGGTGATCGCAGGTTTGGATCTGAAATGGTCAGTGGGGTGTTTGAGGTGAGGATGGTTCAGGATGAGGGCGCTGGGGTCAGGAAATGGGCAACCTGGCTGGCGGGTTTGGAAGACTAGGGACAGGAGCAGTGGGAGCTCTGGTTTATTATCAGTTCTGCTCTGGTCACTCTCTGCTTGAGATGATTTCTACCACTGTTGAGAGGAGGTGGGGAGGAGGTTTTTTTTTTTTTTTTTTTTTTTTTCCCTGAGATGGGGATGTTTCCTATCTTCTTCAATAGTCATAGTCTGGGTCTTTGACATCTCTTCCTCCTGTACTTCTGTCCCCCATGCTTAAAGGCAAAGATGAGAAGCTGGTTACCGTTCGACTTCATGCCTGTCCTGCCCCGGGTTTCTTCAAGCCAAGCCGTTTCTATCCCAGCAAGAACAACGTTCGGACTGCCTGGTTCATGGAGCAGGGCACTTCCAAGGAAGGTAGGCCCTGGGGGAGCACAAGGCTGCCTGGCTGTGCTGATGCCTGCAGCAAGTGCAGGGAGCTGGGTTTGCTGTGACTGTTTTTTAGTGAATCAGAGGTTTGTGCTGGGATCCAACACATTGTCATATCCCCTCCCAGGAGCGCCGGAGCCCCCAACCCCTCACTACAACAACTCCATCCTCTGTGACACAGTGCTGCAGTCCCACCTGCATTTCTTGTCCAATGTCGCCACTGACTTCCCGGGCATGAAGGATGGGCTGGCTCTTCTCAAAGTGTGGCTACACCAGCGACAGCTCAGCAAGGTGTGTTATGTGCTGGGGAGTGAGACAGGCTCTGCTCACGTGGCTCCCCTGGCTTTGGGCTCTTCACCTCCCATCACTGAGATGGAAAGGTGACAGTTTGTCTCTTGTGGGTTATGTGGTTGGTTTGGGCTCTCATAGGAGGTCTCAAGGTCTCAAGGAGTTCTGTCTTGCCCTGTGGGCTGCAGTGGGTCAGTGTGAACTGGACATTTGTGCTGCTTTGAGATTTCACCACTGATGCTGTTTTTGGAGGAAGCTCATCTGTTTCCCAAAGGAACATGGGTCCTACTTCTTAGATAAGAACTTGCCTCTGTCTCTTCCTGAGTGGGCTGGGGCTGTGGGACTGCCCTGCTGGTGATGACAGTGGCTGAGAGCAGCTGTGTGGAGTAAGCACTGGCATTTACAGTGCCTTGCTGAGCTCACCCTCACCCAGCTCTCTGCTTTTGCAGGGCTTAGGCTGTTTCAGTGGCTTCTTGGCCTCTATGCTTGTTGCCTATCTGCTGATGAAACGCAAGATCGTTAAGATGATGAGTGGCTACCAGGTGCTGAGGAATGTTCTGCAGTTCCTGGGTGAGTTGCTTCCTTCTGGGTGGTCTTTTGCAACAGATGACAGTGAGTGAAAGCTCTCCCTGGAGTTCTTTTGGTGCCAGAGTCCCTGGTGCCTCGGGCTGCTGGACCACTGTCTTCTTCCCCATCCCTCTGTGTCGGACATGTGGGCTCAGATCCTGGCCAGAATGGGATGGGGGAAAGGGAATCACTGCTTTTGTCTTTCTGGTGGTGACCTGGAGGGATGCTGTGTTTGGGAAGGACAGGAGAAGAAGAGACAGTAGAGAGGGGTGGCTGGAGTGGCTTGGTGATGCCACAGCACAGGTTAGAGGCCAGCATTGTGTTTCACTCTGTTTAGAGTTGTTAGAGCACATGGTACTGGCATGTGGGTGTGCCCCCCTCACCGAGGGGGAGATGTGGATGCCAGTGTGACTTGTTCCTTCCTCTCTGTCTGCAGCCACCACAGACCTGAGTATGACGGGGATCAGCCTAGCAAAGGACACGGACGCCTCCCTTGTAAGCAGCTTTCCAGAGAGTTCGTGCCGTGTTTGGCTGCCAACTGGGCTGCTGGTGCTGTGGGGCTGCCCGGGCAGGGATGTATCCATCGGCATGGATGGTGTTTTAGGGACTCAGGGTGGAGGTGAGGTGGTGGTGTCTTGATGTCTGTCTTGCGCTGTGGCACTACGGATCATGTTTGTTCTTCCAGCCTTCCCTGGATGACTTTCACCAGGCATTCGAAGTGGTTTTTGTGGATCCCTCAGGGCTGGTGAACCTCTGCGCTGATATGACTGCCAGCAAATACCACCAGGTATTGGAAGATTATGAGGGCACCCTAAGATGCTGTTTAGGGATTCAGGGACAATCAGGAGTTAACATGAGGCTCTTCTGCTCACAGACTGATAGTTTCTGTTGAAAAGTTGCTGAGCTATCTGGGACAGCTGTGTGTTCATGGTGTGGAGGATGCAGTCTTGCCTTGTTGGCTGGCTTCTGAAGCTGACTTTGCAGAAGATACACGCTAACCTCTGCCATGGTCACCAGTTCCTGGGACAAAGGAAATGTCCTCATGTATTTTATTTTTATATTTTTATATTTTATTTTTATATTTTATTTTTTATTCAGTTCCTGTGTTTAATAATAGAAAATGTCATGCCTCCTCAGCCATGTGACAGCACCCTGAGGAGACAGCGGGGCTGCAGGAGGGAAGGGAAGGTGATGGGATGAACTGCTGCCTAATTTGGTTCCATCACTCAAGTGAGCTGAGGCAGATGGAGGGTGCTACACATCCTCGAGAAGGATATTGCATGTGGGGAGGTGATTCAGTGCTGCTTTTTAGACTTTAACAAACACTTCCAGCTCTGAAGCTTAGAAGGGAATTTTAAGACTTGAATTTAGTGCCATCTTGCCTTTCCTGCGCAGAAGATGGAAAGAAATTTGTTTTTGTCTGCGTGGGCATTTCTGGGTGAAGCCAGACATCTGTTTAAGAGAAATAACTGTTTTGGAGCAAAAAAAAAAAAAAAGCACATGGATTGCAGGAATGCCAGGAAGGGTTTAGGGGAGCATATAGTTGGCAGCAAGTGCTGTGGGTTACTTGGCTCCATTCATGGCTAAGAATGGACGCTGTCAGGGATTGATGTCTGCTGGTGACCATGGACCTGAGGTGGCCATGGTTGCCTGGGGACTGTTGGTGTCTTCTCCTGGAGAGAGTTGCTCTCCACCTCTTCCATCCCATTCATACCTCTGCTCTTTGTTTTCTCCTTGCTTAGGTCCAATTTGAAGCCAAGTGCTCTATGGAGGTTCTGGATGACAGCACTGTGGATGGCTTCCAGCTGGTGCTCATGACTGCAAAGCCCATGCTTAGAGCCTTTGACCACATCTTCCAGTGAGTGTCTTTGTGCTGGTGGGGAGGTGTCGAGCAAATCTCTTCAGAAAGCAGTGGGCTGTTCCTGGTTTCAGAGCAGGATGGATATTGGACCTTCTCTATGGGAAATGCCCCTGAGAGCTCTGCAACGGACACTGCTGCCTCTTGCCTATAGCACTTCTGTTGCCCAGACGTCCTCCTAGGAGGAGGGGAGCTTTGTCAGTGCTTTCACCTGCGATGAATGGTGACTGTCCCCAGAAAACAGCATTTCCCATAGTATGTCCTGAGAGACCTGGGGATCCTGGCCTCACAGTGATGTAATGCAGTGCTTCTTTCATAGCCCCCATCCTGCGCCAGTGGCCCTCTGTTTCTCCCTATATCCATCCTCCAGCACCTTTCTGAGGAGGAATTTGGTGGAGGAGGCAGATGTGTGACTGGCTGCTCTCCTTCTCTAGCCTGAAACACGTCTCCAAGCTGCAAAGTGCCTGCAAGAAGATGCAGCTGCTGAATGAGCTGATGGATCGAGGTGGGAACTACGTGGCTGCAGCCCTTCCATTTGTTGTGTCCCTGCTGTCACGTGGGCTGGCTGGGCGAGTGCTGCTGGTGGCTCATTCCTTGCCCCAGACCCCTGAGGTAACACGCTGACCAGGGATGCTGCTTGATGTTGTTTGTATCCCTGGTGTGCTTGGGGTTTTGGGTGTTCCTTGCAGCACTGTTGAGTGTGGGAAGGGGATCTTGGATCAGTACGGGATGGAGAGAATCTCTCCCCTCTGTGGGAGGCACCTGCAGGATCTGAGGTTGGGGAACTTTGGCTAGGGTGCTGGGTACAGCCAGGAAGACTTGGTTTTGGCAGAAGTCCATTGCCAGCATTGGGGCAGGGTGAAGACAGCTGGCTTTCTCATCAAGGAGAAATGAGGACTTCCCGGTCTGTGCCCATCTGGGCACCACAGAGTATGTCCTGGGTAGCAGGTGTTTTATCTAGTGATCTGATACTCTGGCAGATGCCACTCCAGCCAAATCACCTCTCCTTGTGCTTCGTATTTCCTGTTTCTGTTTAGTGGCATATTGAAGCCGAGCCCCCAAAACACAAAGACATTGGGCCTCTGACATTCGGACTGCTGTTTGTCCCGGAGTTTGCTGCCAGTGCGTTGGAGAAGGGACCTCAGGCTGATCGTCCTGAGGTAAGGAGAGACTTCTTTATCCAAGAGAGGATGGTTGGGGAAAATTTGTGCTGCTTGGGAATGTCCATCAGCACATCATAGCATGTTCAGCGTTGGGTGCCTGCTGTGGATGAACTGCTCAGGACCAAGGAGCAACAGCAGTGGTGAGCAAGTGGTAGCAAACAGGATGCTGGTGTCCTTGAGACATCTTGGTGGATGAGGAGGGTCTCTAGGAATGGGGTCTGGCTGGGAAGATAGTTGCTCCAGCTGGCATGAGTGGGAGACAATGAGATGGAAACAGTGGGAGACGTCAAGTCCGAGCTCCTCTTTGCTCCACTTGAGGAAATCTTGATGGGATTGAGCCTGCATTCCTCTCCTTTTAACTGAGCCAGGCAGAAACTGGGCTGGGGAGCTGGAGCGAGGCTGGCACTGTGCACCCATTGCAGATGGCTCTAGGGGTGGCCAGCAGTCATAGCAGCGTTTTGGCTGACCCGAGCTGTCACTGGTGGCTCTGGCACCATTGATGTTTCTCTCTGCAGGCCCAGGACTTCCGAGCCTTCTGGGGGGAGAAATCTGAGTTGAGACGGTTCCAGGATGGGACCATCTGCGAGGCCGTGGTGTGGGAGGCAAACACTGTGTGCCAGAAACGCCTCATTCCTGAACAAATCGTCAGGCACCTCCTGTGGCTGTAAGTAGTTCTGAATATGGCCAAATGGTAGCTGTCACTGGGAGACCTGTGGTTCTGTGGGGTCACTGCTGCTCTTCATGTCTTGTGCTGAATCTGTAGTGCCCTTGAAGTAACACTGTTGTCAGATCCAGGTCTTGTGGGACTTTGTGGGTCGTTTCAGCTTTGTGAAGTGAGGAAGTCATTTCAGCTTTGTGGTCTGGATGCTCCTTACTGCTTCCCAAGAGAGTGTAGTGTGGGCAGCCATGTGACATTATGACATTGTGGAACTGCTAAAGGCAAGGAGTGGGAGTGGTTCTGCCTTTGCAAGTGGATGTTGAGACACTCACTGCTGGCAGAGTTGAGAAGAGAAGCCATTCGGACCATGGGGTTTGTTGTATGAAATCCTATGAGACCCTATAGTGGCCCACAAGGTTGGGTCTACCTACCTAGAACACTGGAAAACCTCCCTGTAGAGGTTGAGACCTACTGCCAAAAATGGGACCCTCTTACAAAGAATGAGGGGGTTGCTTGAGGAGAGGTCTTGGGAAGAGTGGCTGCAGGTTGGCAGCTTTGGCCGTGAACCCTGTGAAGCTCTGTGAGCTGCTATGTTGCTTTGAGTAGATGGTCCGGGCATGGGAGGAATGCACAAAGAACTTGGTGTCCTCCTAACCATGATTTTTCCACATAGGAAGGTCTTAATTGGGCTTGGACTGGTCCTTGCACAATCAGGATGGTTGGGGTGATGTGTCTTAGCTCTAATGCTCCTTTTTCTGTCTTCCTATAGCCATGCGGACATTCCCGAATCCTCTATCTATTACACAGGAGCCCTGTTGGAGTCTGTGGTCAAGACTGGAAAAGAGGTACAGGTGCTTCCCCAATTCCAAATTGGACTGTAGGTTTCTCAGGGAAGGGAAATATGGGAAGAGCTATAGGGAGTTATTTTTAAATTTGTGATTCTTAGTTGTCTATGCAAAGTAATCTGCAGTGAGAAAAGCTGGTAAATCCCATGATGGGGGTGTGTGCTTTTTGGGAACTTGAGAAGATAACGAAGACTCTACCAGTCCTTGAGGAACAAAGGATAAATTTGCACTTGTGGGCAGAGGTGTCTGACCACAATCCTCAAGTAGCTGTTGCTGCTGTGCAAGCAGCCCAGGGAAGCCTGCAGTGGACAAGGGAGGGGTAGGATGGAGGAGAGAAGGTGGGCTCTAGAGGTGGAAAATCTCTCGTGGATTTTTGTCACTCACAGCGCAGCCTGCAGAGGGTGCTGCTGGTCTGCTGTAAAATCCAGCCTGGTTGGATGTTTGTAGCCTGGTTCAGCTGCATCTGAGCAGTCAGTGCCTACTCTTATTCCTCATTTAGTCTTCTCTGATGTACTTCGGGGTGGGGGAGCAGCAGGACAACAGAATTTCTCCTTGTGCATCTTAAATGCCCTCTCTAGGGCTCTTGAGGTGCTCTGAATGTTTCCTATCCTTCCTTTTTTTTTTTTTTTTTACTGTGTTTCACAGCTCTGCCATGGTTAAGCTTGTAATCTGAGCAGTTTCCTGTTAACTGCTGCCTCTGGTGGTAACAGTTTGCAGAAGAGAGACAGCAGTAGAGATCTTGCTGTAGCCAATACATGGTCTCTTCTTGCCTTCCAAATCACTCTTAGCTTCTCCCTTTATTGGGCAGAGTAGTGGCCACACAATTCCTCGTGTTGTCATAGCGCATTTTACAGGATTTCATCTGTTTTGCCACCTGATAAGCAGCCACTGGCTTGCTTGTTCCTGCTGTGTAGACAGAAATACATTTGCTCCTTGCCTCCCTTTCCCTTATTTCCCCACCTTGCTGAGCGTGCTTGCAGAAAGCCACTCTCTGGGTCAGTCCTGTCTCCTTGGTGCTCAGTTGCCTCTCTAGACAGAGAAGGAGGAAAGATCAGTGCCTGTGCTTGTGTCCCCAAGGGTGGGAGATAGAAACTGAGAGGCTCTCTGGTGTCTGCAGGTTTCGGGGACCGGCGAGGAGGCCATGGTCAGCGTTGTCTGCTCGTACGATGACCTGAGCCGCAAACTCTGGAAGCTGGAAGGGCTCCCGCTGACGGTGACGGCTGTGCAGGGTGTTCACCCAGCCCTGCGGTACACGGACGTGAGTGCTCCTCTGCAGCCTGTGTGTTGCGGAGCCAGCGAGGGCTGAGGGCAGGCCCTGGCCCTGCTGAGTCTCGGGCTGCAGGGGCTTGTGGAACTGGTCTGTGTTTCTGTGGCTCCTGAGAAGCCGTGCAGTGCTGCGGTACCTCTTCCGTGTTGTCCCATCCCTGCAAAGGCTGGTCAAAGCTTGCATGTTGGGGGGCCTTGCTGTGGTGGGTGGCTAGGAGGAATGGACTGTGCTTTGCTGTGTGGGATCCACTGCTTGCTCTAAGTCCTTGCTGATGTTCTCTCCCAGGTCTTCCCTCCTGTTCCCATGAAGCCGATTTATTCCTTTCATAACAGAATCAGGAACAAGGACTTGCTGCTTCCCTCAGAGGACAGGCCCTGCCCAGCCTACATATCCCCTTTGAAAGGTAAGTGGGGAGAGATGTGGGCAGAAGATGATTCACTGGAAGCCAACAGGAGGAGGAGGAGGCAACACTAGCTCGGTTACTGCTCTGTTTGTGTGTCACAGGTGGGACCAGAGCCCTGGTTCCCCCCGCTCTTGCACTGTAACCTCTCGCTCCTGCTACGCCCTCTAACACCTTGTTTCTCCTTGGGGTTCACTGGCCTCCTTTTGTCCCTTTTGCCCTCAGTTGTGTGCCACATGGAAGGCAGTGGCCGGTGGCCACAGGACAAAGAAGCCATCAAGAGAATAAAGGCAGCTTTCCACCTCCAGCTGGCCGAGCTGCTCCAGCAGCAGCACCATTTGATCTGCAGACCTACAGTCACCCACACTGACGTGTACAAGGTAGGGGAGCGGTGGGGGCCTCCCAGAGCAATGTTTCCCTCTCACTGAAGAGGAATGCAAGGGTAGTTATGGGAGTGGTTGTTGACCATGCGGGATAAGAGCAGGGTTTGGGTGCTAAGTCTGGTAAAGAAGATGGGAATATTTGGTGTTGAGACCAGGATAGTACTGTGTCTGTGCTTGGGTCTGCATGTATTGCTGCCGAGCCTGATCTCACTTCCTGCCCCCATCTCAGGATGGCTATGTGTTCCGTCTGCAAGTGGCCTACCATCGAGAGCCTCTAATCTTGAAGGAAGTAGTCACTCCAGAAGGGATGCTGAAGTACCAGGACACTGAGGAGTCTCAGCAGCTGGAACTGGAGACCTTGCATCTGCCTTTTCTAACCAGCTCCCTGCATGGGTAGGCAGGGCAGGGTGATTTGGATCCTCGGGAATGGGACGTGTCCTGTGGCTGGGAGCTAGTATGGAGGTGCCTTTGGGTGCTGGAGGTGCTGGAGTTCACCATAGAAAGGGAAGAGGTCCCTCTGCCCTTATTAGCCTGGAAGACTTCTAAAGTACGGATGGAGGGGGACAGGTGTGAGTAAGGGAGAGAGCTGGTTGTCCCATTTGTCAGATCAGTACTCACTGGTAGGGGGAGACAACTACCAATGAGCAGCAGTTACAGGGGAGCGTTATGCTTTTGTACTCCCAAAAATGCAGCACCCACAAAGAGAGCCCTGTGCTTGTGATGTGGAATGTATGTAGAATGTATGTCCCTGGCAGACACTTGCTTTACTTCTCTGTTGAATGCCACAAGGGCAGTTTGGGTCCTAGGAGGTCTCAGAGGGACAGTCATGGTTGCTTTTCTCCCTCTTCCTCACAGGCTCCAGCAGCAGCATCCTGCTTTTGGTTGTACATGCCGAATGGCCAAGCGCTGGGTCAATGCACAGCTCCTGAGTGACCACGTCTCTGAGGAGTGCATGGACCTCCTCGTGGCGTATCTTTTCCTCCAGCCAGCCCCCTTCACTCCGCCCAGGTGAGGATGGAAAGCCCAAGTTGGTTGCATGGGGATTAACTGCCCTTTTTTCCTACTTAGCATGCAGTTAGGATGCTGCCAGGGCAGGAGGTGCTGTGAGGGCTAGTCCATCCACTGGCATGCCAAAGTGAGTGATAGGACCCTGGATTTCCAGAAAGCTGTCCAAGCTCTGCTGGACACAGCTGGTTGGAGAAGGCAGAGATTGTTGGTGCTGCTGGGCCACCTCTAGCCCCTGCCCCAAATGCTGCTGTGTGGGGCAAAGCAGCAGGCTGCCTGCTGCAGTGATGGACATGTGCTCTCCTGATGAGGATGAGAGCCAGTGTCTTCATGACCTCTGAGTACAGGCAGTGCCTTTGTGGCACTGTCACAGCACAGTGGTCTAGGATGCCTCTTTCCAGATGTGTCCGCAAGGGTCTGGTCTTCCCTCTGCCGCGGGGCAGGATCAACTGCTGGGGTCATCTTGTGCTTTCTGAAGACTAATGGGGCTCCTTGTGGGAAACAGCTAGAAGAAGGTGAGATGGGTGTATGGTGGTTAGCAGCACATTGACACTCCTGGGTTCCCTGCTAGTGATGTTATGGCACTGCTGGCTGGTGCAGCCTCCATTTATCCTGGAAAAGACTCCGAGGAAGGTCTCAGAAGGCCAGCCATTGAAAGCTGGAATGAACTCCAGGGGGCCAATTGCTGGCAGCCTCTGGCAGGTGAACTGGATGCAGCCCAAAGGGAGTAAAATGAAGTTAAAGGCTATGTTTATTCTCTGTATAGAGCCCAAAGGTTAGCCTGTCCTGCTCTTGATCCGGTTCCCTTCCCAGAAATAACAGTAGTGTAGTAACTGGCTACTGCCTGGAAAGCTCTCCTATCTCCTGGAATAATCTGCTAGCGGAAGCCCCATCTTCCCAGCTGCCTTGTTTTACACAGGGAAGCAGAGGTAAAGTGAGAGTTGGTGGTGCTGTTTGAGAGCCACACTGAGCATGGGAGCAGTTCTGTCTCTGGTTCCCCCTTGTGCTACCCCTAGACTGCGGCTGCCTCTCTGGGGGATCTGCAGAAGACAAGACTGGGGAAGAGTTTCAGTCTCTTTGAGTTGTGTGTCTTTTTTTTTTTTCCAGCTTTAACCTGAGAAGTAAGGAACAAGGGCAATGGATTTCCTAGTATACTCAGGGATGCAGAGAAAGCAAAACAGCCTGTACTCCCTCTGGTTTTCCTTCTCAACTCAGACATTTCTTCTGGGGCTGTGTGTGGCCTCGTTATTGCTACGTCATACAGAAAGCCCTGTTCTGCCATGGTGATCGGCTAGGGCAGTGAATGCCAGTGTTTAAGTTGTTTTCTCTCGCTGCAGCTCTCCCCAGGTTGGGTTTCTGCGCTTCCTCAACTTCCTGGCAACCTTTGACTGGAAAAACAGCCCTCTCATTGTCAACCTGAATGCAGGCCTCACAGGTGAGCTGCACACAGGCTCTCCCAAGTAGCTCTGGCCGCAGCTGCAGGAGAGCCATGGCATGAAGGTCTAGGGCCCTCCTGGCTCAGCGTGTGGCTCTAGCGTCTTGGATACGGTTTAATGTCAGCTTCAGCCTGGGGCAAGGAGATTTTTCACACTCTTATTCTCCTATCCTATTTAACTTGGCTTCAGGGTTTGTTTGGTTATGCTTTTATTTTGTTTTGCTTTGTTTTTTCCTCATGCCTGCCTTTGAAGAGCTGATCTTGCTG
>NW_010579302.1:707938-728648 GCF_000705375.1 Tinamus guttatus | reverse complement strand
TTTGTTTGTTTTCATTCTTCCTGTAGAATGCAACACTCTACCATTTTGCTACAGTTTGAAGCCCTTGGTCTTCATGCTTTCCATAAATTAGATATTGTAGTCATTGCTCTATAGCATGCAATTTCACAAAAGATGGGCAGGCTGAAGAAGAAATAAATTGCCCATGCCTAAAGTGTTTATTTCTTATAACCTTTATAAGCAGCTATCTATAGCAAGGCTGAATATAGAAGGAAATGCCTAATGAATTCAAATGAGTTCTGAAACATAAATTAGGTAGCCTAACCATCCATGGTAGCCATGTCATACTGGTCTCCCAGTGAAATGGATATTTTATTGCTCCCTCTATGTCACATTGTCAAGCAGAATGATATAATTATACCCTAGCTGAGATGAAGGATTCACCCTGGCTCATATTAGAAGCTCTCTTCCAGGTCCAGCTTTAACAGTTAGCAGAGGCTGTAGGAGACGTGCTTGGACGTAACCGCGTCTCTTGCTGTCGCAGTGTGTGGGTGCTGACATGGGCATGTAGCACTTCCCCGAGGTGCTAACCCCAGCCTTGGCTCCTGCTGGGCAAGTAGCTTCTGAGACCATGTCTAGGGCAGCTGAGGGTGGTCAAACAGTGTAGACCTGCTGCCAACTTTGTGTAGTCCCGAGCCCCCAAAAGCCAGGCTTGTGGCAGCTGCTGGTAGGCAAAGTTGGGTCTGGGCAGGCCGTTATCCCTTGGAGGGGGGAAGCAGATGTTGCTGAAGGGGCCGACCTTAACCATTCTGTGATTCTGTGTGAATTGCTGCTGATCCTGGAGGAGGCTCAGGGAAGACCTTATTGCTCTCCACAACTACCTGAGAGGAGGTTGTAGTGAGGCGGATGTTGATCTCTTCTCCAGAATAGCTATAGTAGGACAAGAGGAGGTGGCTGCAAGTTGCACCAAGGGAGGTTCAGGTTGAGTGTTAGGGAATATTTCTACATGGAAAGAGTAGCATGGAAAGAGTAGCACTGGAACAGGCTGTCTGGGGAAGCGGTGGAGTCACCATCTCTGGCAGCGGCAAGAAACGCGTAGATGAGGTGCTCAGGGACATGGTTTAACAGGCTCATGGTGTCGAAGGGCTTATGGTTGGACTCGATGATCTCATAGGTCTTTTCCAACCATTATGATTCAATGATTCTATTGTTCCCATCTTATCCTAACAACTTGCATCTGAGTAGCAGCCCGATTCTGCAGGGCTCTCCCTCCTGTTTTCCATCAGCTTTTTACCTCTTCTCATTGCAGGAACAGGCAATCTGCAGCACTTCCGACTTGGGAGGCAAAACTCAATTCTTTCTGCACTGCCGAGATCTGTAGATCCCTGGTTTACCCTGAGCCACATTCTACCCTGCATTTGCAAAAACAGCCTGGTCCCACCATAGTCAAGTCTACGCCAGTTGGGAAGATAATGCTGTGAAAAGCAGAGCCAAGAGCTGATCCAAAAGGACGCCAGTCCAAAAGCTAGTATGGCCTGTCTTGCACACTGCATCGGCCTCGAGTTTCACTGTAGCTCTTGAGAAGGAGGCGTACCTGAACTTTCAGCAGTGTGAAACGTTATCACCAGTGATGCGGTTCTGTTACGTAGCAAACAAGTGGAATCCCAGCTCTCCCAGGTCTGACTGGGAGAGAGCTGGCTTACAGCTGCAGCCTTAAGGGTTTGCTCCCCAGATATTAGTTTGCTTACGAGATGATGGATGGGGAAGTTTTCTGTTAAAAAGGGTGGCTTAAATTTGATTTCAAGTTAGTTTTAAGCTTACCTAAACATTGCAAAAAGAGGGGATGAAAAAATTATGGAAAACATATCATAATAGAGATATCACATGGAACCAAAACATTTCTAGTAAACAAAGGCAAGATCTTGAATTTTCAGTTTTTCTGTAAAACAGAATGTAGAATTCTCAAATTTGATTGAAGTAATTTAAATCAAACTCACAATATTCAGTTAGTTAAGATAATGCAGCTCAATTGTTTTTAAGGCAATATTTAAGCACCTTACTCATGGAGCTGACTTCTGTTTTTCTGCATATGATGCCTCCATTTAAAAATAAAACCTTCATTTAAGAGCTTACATTGCCTTATATGCACATCTCTTTTCTGTGAAGGGGTTGAATTCCTGTTCAGTTTTTTCTTGTGTGTTTCCTTGCATGATCCCTCATTCTGGAACTATAATTGTTTTTCCTTTACCTTTGGAATGCACAAAAGTGGCTTTTGCTTTGTGAACTGGAAGAGATTTAGTAGAGGGCGCTTTTGCCATAGAGAGCAGCTTTATATTCAAGAAAAGATGTATTTTTAACAGTTGGTTTAGTGTGAGATCCAGGCTTAAAATATGGAGGTATCAGTCTGTTTTAGAATCCTGCATTCTTTGGACACCCTTAAACGCTTTAGCTACTTTGATTAGATAGGGAATATGAAAATACAGTGGTAATAACATGTACTCAGGAAGTTAAATAATATCTGGGCACAAATAGACAATTTGTGAGCAGTCTCTGTACAGTAACTGTATTACATGCAGCGAAGTAAATTCTCATGCAATGAGGAATAATAGCTGAAGCAGATTTTGTCGGGAATTGGGGTCAGATGGACAGAAAACAGTGTATTTTAAATATAATGTTCAAAAATATCCACTGCAATGAGGATAACAACTTCAGTATTTTTTTCAGGATCTTGTGTTTGTTCCTGCCAAAGCCAAGATGCGGGATTTGGTATATATTAAAGATGGCACCAGTGCTCAAAAAGGTGCCAAATATAAAGACTTTTCTCCCTTTTATTTATATTTTTTCCCTCAACCTCTGCTTTCTTGGCAGTTAAGTTTGTGGTAGCATTTGTACATGTTTGCTACTGCTCTGACCACTGTGCTGCCTTATAGTGATTTGTTCTACTCTACGTAATAATTTCTATTTCAGCCTTGCTGCAGTATATGTATGTAAAAACTACCTCGTTTGTCCTAGAGAGCTCAGAGAAGCCATAGATCTTGTGGTTATCTGATGGTACAGTTTAATAATTATTTTAGGACTTCTATATTGTGAGTTTAGAGCAGTTAAGTAAGGAATATTGCTGAGACATACTTCTTTTGTTTCAAATTTTTTCAAATGAATTATTTTTTTTTCTGTAAATCAAACTTGATACTGAAATGAGTTATCTAATGTAAAACTACCAGCTTTAGATGTGAAAGAGAAGTACTGCTAGCTGTTTGCAATTCTTTGCTAATGCACCAAATTCTTTTAGCAAGCAGTACATTTCTATTAAAGGCTGCAGTTTTCCATAGGGAGGTTGTATATCTGTTGTGGTCATGAAAAAAACATTATAAAAGAGAACTTTTATTTTGTAAAATATACTAAAGAAATCGGAACAAAACAGTACTGCTCAGTGTTCTGTATTAATAGTGAATAGCATTAAAGGTCAAGTTCCATTTTCTGACCCCTAAAATAAATGTAAAACAACCATCTGAGTGCAATTTCTTTTCTTGAAAGAAGAAATTTTAGCACTTTTTACCATACCAGTTCTAGAATGCTATCTTGCAGACCTCTGTAGTCTTTGCAAACATTAAACAGTGTACTCAAACTACTGTCAACTTTGGACAGTAGTTCTAAATGTCTCAAATTATCCTCTTTTCTGCATAAAATAACTGTATGATGTCTTACATTTGCTTCTGGAATTGCTCTTGCAAATCTTACTGAAAAGAATGCAGTAGATTCTTCTTTTTACACTTGAGGAAAGTTCTGCTCTGTGCACTTAGGTGCAAAATCAAATGTAGGTTGCTAGTCATCTTCACGTAAATGATACTTTTTCTCTAAGGGGCTCTCAAAGTACTCTACAAAGTAATTTTATCCTCTCCTGAAGGGTGATCTGTTATTGGCAGTTTCCTGTTTATGCAAATATCTAAAAATTGGCCTATGAGGAAATGCTTATTGCCACTTGGAACAGTGTTCTTTCAAGTAGATAATCTACCTCCTGATATTTACTGTAGAAATAAATGACTCTACTATCTGTTCTCAAAAATTAAACATATTTCTTTAGCTTAGCAAATATAACCCTATTGTTTATAAGGACAAACTAAACTAAACAAAATCTGTATGTGGGAGTAAAGGCTTCTCAAGAAGTCCTAATCTAAGATTGACTGGAATATGACTGATTTTAGTCAACAGAAAATTAACAAAATGGTACAGGGAGAGATTTTCATAAGTAGGTCTCAGCTAATGAAATGTCTACTTTGGGGCACTAATCAGATTTTTCTTCTAAACTGAGTAAGTAACCTTACTGCACAGAACAGCTTACTCGAAAGTTCGCTCAAAGATATCAAGCTAAGAAAGTCAGAGAATATATTAAATCTGTGATATAGCAAGTGCGATGATCAAGTATATCATCAAGTGTACTTGGTCATAGCATTAGCTAGAAAACACAAGTAAAAGTGCTCGTTCCCCCTTGGAAAGTGTGTCCACTGTGTTCACAGGAGAGACAGCCGAGCGTGCAGACAAGCCACGGCTGCCGATGGGATGTGGATTTGCTCTTGTGCTGCTGGAGTAGTGACTTGTTGGGAGCTGCTGCGCTTATTTCATGTGTCAATGTGTGCGTCTTCCTCTTCATGATAAATTATGCTGCTTCAAGAGGTACTTCCGAAGGAAGAATATAGGCTTCCTGGATATAAGATGACAACTTTGAGAGTAAGTCCTTGTTTATGTTTCTTTAAGCATTCATAGAAGCATTGTCTTTTTTTTTTTTTTTTTCCTGCATACCTACTTTCCATTCTTCTTTTTATTTACTTCTCCCAAAATTTTCCATCTTGTAGTCTGAACCCCACTTACTGATGGGGAAGGATCACAGTATCACATGTCCAGGGCACCTCAATACAGAAATATAAATTAATTACTAATATTTGATATCAACCTAAATCATTGAACTGAGACTGGTGCCATTCTTCTTCATTTGTGCAAAGAATAAAACCAATGCTTTCTTAAAAGTTTACATCCTGTAAATCTCAGGATGGCTAAACATAACATCAAATCTCTTAATCAAATCTTTAATGTTGTTTAGTGATGCTGAATGAGATTATAGAAAGTAGTTTGCAGACTGAGCCAGTATTCATTTAATACTGTGCTGATTTAGGTTACTTTGCTTATTCCACATGAATGTTTTAACATGTAGATTAGGAAGAACTATTTTTGGAGGATGATGAATGTGCAAATAACTGACATCTGGAAATATACTTAGGTGTCACTGTCACAAGCACTTAAAAATAACTGGCTAGACATAAAAGGTCTGATGAGCAAATTCAAAACATCCACCAGCTTCATTTGAGAAAAGCTCTGTGATTTCAGGGGAAAATGAGAGGGTGATTCTTCATCATTCAGAAAATTGAACTAGGGCTCTGTGGTGAAGAGTGTGAAACTGCAGGTTTCAGGCAAGTCAAAGCCATGTTCAGTGCACTCAGGTCTCGCATCCCTAGCTACACGCACAGCAATGAACCCACTATCTGTTCTGTGACTGAGGCAGCAATGTTAATAGGTTCCAAGCAGAAAAAAGAAAAGCACAGCAAGTGTTTCCAGGAAAAAAGTGCAGTAATTGGTAACAATTAGGAGAGTGTACATGGAATACAAAATAAGCTGAGTAGTTAGACTCCTTGTGCTGTTTGATCATCTTAATATTGTGTGGGAGACCTAGAGAGTGTGCAGCCCAGCAAAATTCCTCTCCAATAGCTGCTGGAGAGTTAAGCTGTCAACAACCAATTGATGTTGGTTGACATCTTCAGCTCACTTCCTCTTGAGGAATACTGAAGGAAGCAAACCTGGAGAGAAGATTTGCAAGCTGGGTCCTTTCCTATTATTCCACTCTGAATAAGAACAAGATAAAAGGCACTTTCCTCTTGAAGCCATCATTTTCTTTAAGACACGGCACAGGTAAGGAAGTGAGATTCCCCTGTGTCTTAAGTATCAGAATCCTGTAAATGACCTGAACTCCATTCCTTGGTGTCAGAGGGAAGCTTCAGAGAAGACTTCAGTTCTTCCTCTGTTGAGAAACCCGCTGTCCTGAATCAGCACATCAGGCCAGCTCAGAAGCTCTCAGAAGGGAAGATACAGATTCAGGTTCCTGATCTAAATTTGATTTCAGTATTAAAGTTAAGAACATCTAAATCCAAAATAGGTTGTAATAGAAACTTTCAAAGAGGAGTTAGGGACGCTTACAAAAAATTCTGGTTCTACAAACAAGTGTGTTTATTAAAAATGGTAAGGGGAAGGCTGCATATCTATATTTAGCTGTATTCTGTAATTAACCAACATTTTAAGGTAGTTTTTCAGAATAGAAATGGCACTGTACATTTCCTTAGCTTAAGAATATCTGTGCCTCTAATTATTTGTATATTTAGACTTGCACTTGTTTAACTTAATTTTTCACCTTTTTGTCATTTGTACCAAATTTATATAGCTGTGGGAAGGAACTGGACTCTATCAGTTTTTGTTTTCTTACAGTTCTGGCAGTTTGACTCTGGAGAATGACTAAGAGAAAGTTTCCTGTGTGCTATTAATGGCTTTAACTACTTTGATTGCATTATCTTTGATATTATTCTTGATACATCCATAGCAAAGGTTGATTTCTGACTACTTAATGGTGTTAAGGATGCTTGAGAAGGACACTTTGGAGTATGAAAATGTAACCTGTTGAACCATGAAATAACCAATTTGGGATGTCCACAGTACAATTTTTGTAGTTATTTTCTAGAGCAAAACTGTATCTTAAGAGTTTTTAGAATTGTTAGTCAGACACAATTATCAGGAGAAAATAAAGCCAAATATGTAATGCTTGCTTAACGGTAAGATTTTCTGAAAACACTTTGCTACTCAGACTAGTGGTGGGAGCAAAAATTGTGCGGGAATATCTGTGCTTGTGCAGCAGGCCTGAGGAAAGTGTTGAGCCACAATTCTTTCATCTTAGGGACGCACATTCTTCAGCGGGCAGTTTGGTGTTGGGCAAATAATCATTAAGTGCAACTGCTTTGGGGATTTCTGTCTGGAAGTTAGGCTACTTCTGTCATGTCTTTTCTGTAACTCATTTTTTCTGTCCTGTTCTACTCTTTTTGGTGTTGGACTGCTTGCTTTCAGTGTGCTCTGTGTGGGTGATACAATGCAAAATAGAGTCCCAGAACTCTGAGTTGAGCCACATTCATTGGGTCCCTGCCATGAGCTTTGTCCCAGGGCTTAGTAATGAATTGTATTATATCTTCTCAGTACTTGGAAATGATTTCAAACAGTTTTAATTAAATAAGGAAGTATTGTGGAAACATCTCACCTTTGCCTAGAAAACTCCTTTGGATTTGAAGCATTCCAAGGATAGAAGCTAAAACCTCCTCTGATAAGCCTATTCCTTTTGTTGCGTTTTCACTTAAGTGCATGAAGTGCCTATATATGGATATATTTATAAGATAGGCTACCATGGCTCTGAGCAAACGTCACGGTTGATTAAAACATTGAGTGGAACAGGTCTATGTGACTCCAAATCATCAGCACTCAGAGGTTATGAACCTCAGCCTATTAGGTGTGTATTAATGATGTGATTAATGGTACAGTCCTTCCTTCCAGTTTTGCTCCAGAGGTTGACTTCCATAGTAACAGGTCATCATCAGGGAAAATTCTAGGGTAAAGACCATTAATAATTCCCTCTTCAAGACTGGAAATTCTGAATTATATTGGAGATTCACACTTTGCAGTTATAACCAAACCCTTACTAAAAAGTTCATATGATTAAAAAGGGAAAAAAATGGATGAACCATGTTTCATTCACCCTAAAGAGCAAAATTGAAATGTATATCTTTTATGCGCACTTGAATTTGCATGCTTTTCTCCTGCTTTTCTTCACAAAACAAAAATTTTTAAAAAGATATTTTGTACTACCATGTCCCCAAACCTGCTATTCTTGCAACCAAAAATACTTGCTGAGTATGTGTAATTGGACAACAGATAGTGAAGCAAATCCAATATTGATGCACAGGAAAAGTACTATATCCTAACATGTGACAGAATGCACTGAAGAGGAGTGATAGTAGTTTATTATCTTGGAAAAATGTCTTTGAAGAGCCTGGAGAAGTCATACTTGTGCCCAAATAGGGTCAATCTGATTAATTTCTGAGGGTCATCTAATCTCTTTTAAGATTCGTCAGCAATGAAAAACCTGTAACCTCTCTTGAAGGTCTACTCCAGTACTTCATTATTCTTCTTACTGGAGTGATTTTTCTAAAGTTTATCCTGAATCTTTCTGGTTATCACTTTGGCTTGTTCTGTTCATCCCTGTTTTAGAGAACAGAAGAATAGAACAGTTTGGGTTTACTTTTGCTTAATTTTGATTTTGAGTTGTATTTTGTCTCCTTTTTGGGCTGGGAGGTGGTTTGGCTCTGATTTTCCAGCTCACTCTGGTACTTTTTGTTGCTCTTTTTTGACATTTGTCTACATCTTAAATATCCAAGACTTGATCCAGCAGTCCTGTTAAGGCCCTGCGAGCCCTAGGTAGCATCATGCACCCCACACCCTGCAGTGAATGAGGGATGAGGTTTGTCTTTTTTTGTGACAGTGTGACACTGCAGTGCAATGCCAAGCTTGTGATATATAGGTTGGCAATAGCTCCCAACACATCCCCTTTTAAAAGATTTACTATTAACTAGATCCTTCTTATTTCTTACTTGCTTATAATTTTTGTGTTACTACTATTTCTCTAGTTTGTCAAAATGTCTTTGAATCCATCTCCTGTCCTCCAATATACTTGCAGTCCCTCTTATTGTTAGGACTATTTTCTTCCATCCATCATCCAGGTTGTTAAGAGAAACACTGAAAACAACTCAATCCTGTAAAAGATCTGTTGAAGCACCATTCAGTACATCTTTGTATTTGACAGTGAACCATTTGTCCATTCTTGGCTACAGTTCTCTAATGTTTGTTTTCAAATTTCATCAAGACTTACTGAAGTCAAGATATATGACAACTAAAAAAGGCCAATCTATTAGCCATGAGGGAAGAAATTATATTTTTATTGTCAGTTCGTTCCTAACAAATTCATATGGATTGCTACTTATGTCCTTGTTTTGGTACAGGTGCTTACAATAGTCTGTTTTATCCAGAACTGTTCTCAAAACTGAAGTTCAGCTCGAGTTGTCTGTAGTTTCTTCTTTTTCCTCCCTTTCTAAAGATAGGCAATACATTTACCCTTTTCTCCCATCTTCCATGAGGTCTCCAAGAAAACTGCTATCAACTCTGATATCAGCTCAACTAGTTGTTTATGTAACTTAGCTGAAATTTGTTAGGACAACTAAATGGAAAGATGTAATTCATCTAATAACCTCTATTCTCATTTCAGCTTGTTGGTATTAACTGTACTCGACACCAGTAGATCTCCATGAAGACTACTGTAAAAAAACACATTAAACACTTTTTCTGCACCATCTCTATACTGAATAGTGGACTAATGTCTTTTCTAGTTGTAAAAGCTGGTGTGTCTGGTTTATTCATTTATTTACTGCTTAGATACTTTATTTTCTGTTTAATAGTCTGTATGATTCCATTTTTGTGGGTGCTCACATTTGAAATCTTGCGGAAACCTCTGGACGGGGAGACTGCTCCTTTCTAGAACGGTTCTTGGGGAGGGACAGGTTTCTGGAAGCGAGACGATGGCGACTGGTTTGAACCGGAGCAGCTGAGCGTGAGGCAGGCCGGGAGCAGCAGCCTTGGCCAGGTCGCAGAGCCGACGGGCACCCAGGGGAGGCTGCAGCGTTCCTGCATCCAGCAAGGCTGTGGTGTCTGCTGGGCTGGGAAAAAGAGCTCACTCTGTAAGAACCTAGTAGGGAGAAAAGAGCTTTATTTTTAGAAGCTTTTGCTTCTGTGTTTTTTTAATTAATGTGACAGCTGGCAATTTAAAAAGACAGTGCTTTATTGTGTTTAGAGAGTGCTTTGGTGTTTTTGGCAAGTTGTGGACAGTTTCACTTCAGAAGTGTCCTGATTTACCACTCAGAAATGAGCTCAGAGTTCCCTGTTTTTCTTCTGGTCATACTTTGTGTCTTGATGTTTTTGCTTTGACTACTCCAGCCAGTGTGCTGTTCTTTTGTACTTCTCTCCAGTGATCCGACCTCCTTGGAAAGCTGCTGTGCTTGAGGTCAGTAACTCGCTCAGCAGGGTAGTTCTTACAAGATGTCTGTCCTTTTACATGGACATGGACAGCACTTGTGTCCTTACAGTTATTTCTCTGCAGAGCTGCCAAATCTATTTTTGTTATATGTTGAGAACAACAGTAATGCAGTAATGCCTGATTTCAAGGGTGGAGAGTCAGATCCTTCCATCGGGCTCAATCACTGCTTCCTCCAGGACAGAATGCTTGCCCCTGATCTCCAAGCCATAGCTGTAACATTGTCTGGCCTTCAGATGTTACTAAGAACCAGCGTCTTGAACCCTGTGCAATTGCTAGGTTAATCTTTACTAAAGGCTACTCTTCTGTATAACTGTCTAGTTCTTTGTATCAGTTGCCTCTGTATCCTTTTGGAATCCTCATGATCACAGATGCATTTCTAACCACATGCTTTTGCTCTCCTTGCTTCCTAAAATTATACCAGCAGGTATTTTCAAATTGGACATCTCCTTCTCACTGGTAGAGAAATGTAGGACACTCTCCCCTCAGATGGAGTTCAGGACTATGTTGAAGATGTTCAGATTCCTGAATGGGCATGGCTTGCAGTCTGAAGAGGTGATTATGGTGGTACTGTACATCCTCAGCAGTTTTTGTGTATTAAAACCTTTACTGAATCTCCTTTATACCCCCTCAAGAATTTCTTCTGCTTGTTGTTTTATCAGGAAACGGAACCCAGTAATAAATTGGCATTATTTACAAATGAGTGAATTTCCTATCTTCACCACCAAATATTCTGAACTCATACTTGCTATATACTGAATCCTACTGTTTTATTTTGAAGGAAAAAAAAATGGAATAGAAGATAATATCCAACCATAGCAGTGAAGGATGTAGAAGAGAAGTCTATTTAAAATGATGTAGAATTTGGCTATTATATTCTCAATCTCCCTGCGTAATCTTGAAGAGAACTGCCAAGCATAGAAGGGCATATTTAGAATAGATTTGGATTATGCAATAAGAAGCTTTAGCTCATTCATCTGTTACCAGAGACTCAGATGCTATTTAAAAGGTTTTTACTTTGTAAACTCTTTTCAGGTTGAAAAAAGTTTGGCTTCACTGGGGGAGAAAGAAATCTTGAAAAGTGTAGGATTATTTGGTAGATTACCAAAGATTTGGTGGGTATTCAAGATGGTTTGAGCAAATTTGGAAAAATAAGATAACATTGTCTACTGCTGTGTTTGTTTTTAATATGTTTATAGTGTGCATTAGCAGGGGAACTCACTGCAGCAAGATACTGAATTGGAAAGTTCAAAGTATTACATTCTTGTAGGAGAAATGGGAATGTTCATATTGGTTACATCTGTTTTCTTGCATCAGGGCATGAAAAACTCCTGATTAAATTTGGGGAAAAAATGCTCTGTATAGGTTTTTATGCTTCTCTAGATACCTAATACCAAATATTCTGTCCAAGACAGAATGTTTAATTAAATGAACTTTGCTTCTCTTCTGGAATGACACTCTGTGTATTTTGAGGATATTTGTATGAGTGTGTAGAGAAATCAGAATTTACATGTGCTTTGTCCCAATCCAACATTTTACATGAATGTGCTTTTCTGACTTTTTCGTAAAAGCTAACTGTTCATATGAAATCAAATGAAAGAAATTAGCAGGCATGAACAGAAGTTGATGTCAGCAAAGCTGAACATTTTCCTGATAAATTTTAATGTGGCTCTGAAAATGATATATTGCATGGATTATTTTTTTTAATGTAGGCACAGTACTAACTGTAGTTTGCCATCAGTGTTAAACTAGATTTTGAATTTAGCCTGTGGCAGTATAACAGGAGCTTATGCCAACTTGCAGTGCTGTGCAGCTGGTGACAAACCCCAGTCTAGCAAGAGCCTTGAAAATGTCTGAATGCAGAGCCTCATGTCATCTTTGAAAAATGCTGGATCGATTCTACTCTAATGTATGCCAGTATAAGCTTGGAACGACTTTACCGATGGCTTTGTATGGTTAACACCGGTGCAGGTGTAATAGTGATTTTGGTCATGGAAGTGGGCATGCATTTATGGGGAAGGCAAGGACTAAGAAGGCCAAGCTGCCCATTTTAGCAACAGGCAGCCTGGAATACTCCTCTTAAACTGAGACTGTATCTGTGCTTGAGCGGCAGTAACCAGAGTGTAGAAAAACTGTAGTAAAGTAGACAATGTAACTACACCTAAATAATAAGCTTTTCGCTTATTGAGGTATATAAATATATAGGTGCATGCACACCTCTGCACTGCCATTGTCATTTTTCAAAAGCACTAAAATAAATGAAGAAACAAGTCTAACCAATGTGTCTTTTTAATGGAGCTTCTGCCTCTGGAATCGTAGAATCATTGTGGTTAGAAAAGACCTTCAAGATCATCAAGCCCAACTGTAAACCCATCAAAAACTCTAAGTCACTTAGGATTGTTTTCAAAGTCCATTCTAAGTCACTGTAATTCAGTTTTCCATTAAATTGTTAAGATGAACCATTTCAGTAATAATATAGTTGACAATCATAATGTGCCAAAGGTACCCTTCCTGCAATTCTGCTGAGGAAACCTTAAATGAAGTTAGAGTAAGGACTAACAGTCTTAGGAGACATTAAGAGTGAATTCGCGATTGTCTCCTTGTATCGTGAATTTAACCCTAAAAGTTATTTTAAGGCGTGCAAGGAAGACGCACGCATATGAATACTTGGCCTTATAGTGGCCTTATACTTACACTTTTTGTATATAATTTTTAACACTTCAGGAATTAAATCACCAACAGTTAGGTGTGGGAGGGATGGAAAATCTTATTGCAGTGAGAAATTATTAGTTCCTCTCTGTCGAATGACACTGAGGTTCCTGTCACCAATTTGGTCTGTTTAAATGTTTGGTTTATAGATTAAAGTAGTCATTTCTCCCTTATGTAGACACTGGAGAGTTAGGGGCAGCCGCAAAAAGTGATGATGTTGACTTCCCTGTGAAAGTACATGATTGTCTCCAGTGATGCTAGTGGAAAATTAGGCAACTATCTTAGCCTATTAAAATAGGTACAAAGGAATTTTATTGTAATGGACAACTATTAATTATTAAGGAACTAGTCTCTCCTGCAAATGATCCCAGTGTTTCTATGCATATTAAAAAAAAAAAAAAAGAGTCACAGATGTGAGTTCATATCTAAAAGCAGAGCTTTGATAAAGCAGAGCTCTTAGTATGGTGTTACTGTAACTAGAATGAATTCTGTGTTTGGATGGCTCCAAACAGGAGTACCTGTTGTGATATATTTGGGATTTGACATTGAAAGATACTTAAGATTAACAGCTTTCTGTCAGCATGGCTGTCTGCTGACATTTCTGTAAAAGGAAAAAAAAAATCCAGAACTGAATATCCAGCATTGGTATTTCCAAATTCTTTCATATTTTGCTTTTGATCAAGAGACTAATCAATCCTGTTATATGTGTGTGCTGCCACTAGAATAATCTGAATAATCTGACAGAACAGAGATGAATTTTCTGTTTCGTTTCCAAACAGGATGGCTATCTTGGAGACCAGTGACAGATGCTTGGTGAAATCCAGAAGCAGTACTTCCAAATTATTCACTGGAAAGTATAGATAGTAATAATAGAGAACTTAAATTTTCACTGTGTTACATCATTGTATTTTAACCTTTAAAAAATAACAAAATGTTATTAGAGACTTGACTATCTGAAGAGATAAATATTATAGTTGCTGCAACACTGAAAAAATAGACATTCCAAAATCATCTTTGTCATCTCCGGCTGGAGGATAACGATTGTTTCTTGCTATACCATGCAGTCTTACTGTTTGCACGTACTACAGTGGGCTTTCAATGGCATTCTCTGGTTTAGCTTGCAGTTCGGAGAAATTTGATTCAACAGGACTCTCAGTTGAGCTTTAGTCAATTCTAAACCCAAAGTTTAGCTTTTTGATAGCAGGAGGATTCTCGATTTTCGACTGGTGATTCTTGGGCATTGCTATAGCCTTTTCAGAGAGTCCTGAGCACTTCACGTTTCTCAGGTTCAGATTTGGTAAAGATCTCTACCCATGAATGTCCTTGATACTGAGACTGCACTATTCTGCCTTTGCTGCAGCACATTATAAATTCCTTTGATATAACCTGTGTTTCCCACTGAGGTGCAGATACTTTGGATTCCAAGAACAGCCCTGTGGAGATAAGGCTTCCTAAGAATTTTAATTTCTATTAAAGTTTAAAATGTTAATATCTTTTAGTAAGGCTTTTCTACTTATGGTGCAGAAGGTATGCTTTTCTGAGCAGATGAGGCATGTTATCTCTGTGGGAAACCTTCTCATGTCATAGCCAAAAAGGGTAGTTTAAAATCTTCTCTTTGGACTTTATCGCCTTAGTCAGAACCTTGCAGTGCAAAAACCCAGATGTTTTAATGTTTAAAAAAAAAATCAGTCTGCTGCATACACCTAGCCAAGTTAATTATTCAGGAAAATGTTTGTGGTGAAGCAGCAGTTAATAGGAGAGTGGCAGATGTCATACACAGAAGTGTCCATTTCGCTGCATTGCTTTATGGTCTGCTGTGACAGCTAAACGAAGCAGCTCCACAGCTGTCAGCATGTTCACGTTTTGGATTACCCTAAACACACTTGGAAGAACTTCTGTCTGATTTTTAAGATGCAATGACTCAAAGACATCCTTGCTTGCTGCTTTGCAGGTGAAGTGATAAAAGCAATGTTCAGATGAAACAGTGGGAATAATCTATGAATCTTGATAATTCCCTCTAGGAATAATGGACCATTGGACCATGAAATGGACCAGAATGTTTTGGTTTGTCTTTGCCGCCTGGTCCGGCCAATTTTTCAGTGAGTCTCAGAAATTTCCTGATCGGTTTAAACATTGGAAATGAAGCAGTCTTACAGGAGGATTGTAGGTAGGGTATTGCTATTCTTTCAAGGCTTTACAGTCTTCAATGAGTATGGAGTCAAAAAAAAAAATAAAGTTGTGAAAAGTAAGGAAAAATATCAGCTGGGAAAGTACAAACCAAATACAACTTTTCTTCATATGTGTTAAATCCAGTCCAAAAGATTCATGGCTGAATGCATGATCATCCTAAATGTTCCCCTTTCTTTTTTCTTTTTTTTTTTGGCCTGTGATTGCTTTATAATACAGTCAGCTGATCCTCCAGAAATGTGTTGCATTCTGCCTGATGATTTTCTTCATCATCTTCTACTTACGACTGTTTTGGAGTCACAACACCTCAATGTGACGTGGGTGTAGTATGCAGGCAGATTGTGCTGGGGGCTGCTGGACAGGCTTTGGCTTTCAGGTAGCCAGGTGCCTGAAATGGATATTTCACAGCATCTTGAGAGAGACATCATGGACTGTTGCAGTAAATACAGATGGTGGGGTTTGACCATTCACACAGGCTTACAAGACGGAACTAATAAAATGAACGTCTTATGAAATAATGAGAAAATTTACTGTCATCAAAGCATCTCTGGAGTTGCATAGGAATATTTGTGATGGTATTAGCTGCATCTTTAACTGTAGCTGTGAACACGGCAACAGACACTTCTTTGCTGCCACCCCCTGTGTCTAATTTCTCCATGAGCAATAGCAGAATCTATCATCTTTTTCTCAGGAAAGAAATGGTGGCTGAGTGATACTTCAAGAACAAAACAGTGAAAGAGAAACTGTATTGAAAAAGTATTTTTTTCAGACATTTTTGTATTTTTTTCTATAAGTCTGGAAGCTGTGTTTTATAGCTTTCTTTAGGAAAATGTATAGTTAAGCAAAATCCATTCTTTTAAACTGTTTTTTAACAAAAAAAGCCAATGCAAGCACCTGGATGATTAAAAAGAAAAAAAAATGCAAGGGTACAACTATTACAAACATCTATATGACAGAAGTGGAAGTGAAGTGTAATGTTGTTGAAAATCAGGAGCTGAGGCATCTTTAAGCACTGGAGCTTGCAGACATTTGTTGCCGTGGGCTTTTCGTTTGGTTGCTATTTTAGCAATGTTGAGGTCAAAGTTGTGTGGCAAGCACAGAGCTTTGCTCGGAGGGATCAAAGGGGAGCTCTCGAGAGCTGGTGCTTCACAGCTCCACGGGAACTCAGGCAGGCTTGTTTTCTGTGCAAGGAGTTTTCTAAAGCCTGCTGAAGCCGCTGGACTGTGCTACTATATTGACGGCAGGAAAGGGGGGAAAAGCTGTCTCTGCATTTCTCTGGGTCCATTTCTGTTCTCTCCTGAATTATTGCAGGACTCTGATCAATGAACAGGCAGGCCGTGATGCCTTGCTGCGAGCTTTTAGTGAGCCTCTTCTCTCTTGTGTCTCAGCTTGCAGGTGGTCCTTCCAATTCTCACATCTCTTCTTCCTTCTGGGGAGAATTCCTCCAAACAGTTCTTTTGTCTTTTTTTTTTAAGCCTGCTCTTGTGCAGATGCTATACAAAATAGGGGAAAAGAATTGGTATTTTGTTGTTAAAGATTTTTTTAATCCCTCTGAAGGAACTGGCTAATTCTGCCCCCATGTACTTCTCAATCCTGGAATCCCTGGAGCTGGAAGTCTCTTCCTAATGTGCTTGCCATGCACCCAGTTCACCAACCCCCTGATAAACTCAGTTCATAGGGAACAGTGGTCTGTAGTCACATAAAGGGATTCCCATTGCGGTGCTGTCAGTTCTCCTGTCAGCCGTGCCTGGGGCTTTGCTGAGCAGGCTCTAAAGGCTCTGTCTGCATGTTTGTCAGTGACCATGCAGCAGGTCTCGACGCTGTGCCAGGGCTCAGAGCTCCAAGTGATGGGTGTAGAAGGGAAGGCTGGTCACCCCTTTGCTCGTCTCTAGGTAGAACTAATGTTCCTAATCCATGTGACCAGGAAGCACTTGTTTTCCCAAGCCAAGGGAAATTCAGCAAGACAGCTTTGATGTTCAGCAGTCTGGCCCAGATGTTCTGCCTGACTCGAAGGACACAGCTACATATTCTGGATCAAATGATGAAGCAGCTCTGCCTTGTTATGTCTGAGCAGTCACAGAGCGTTTTCTGCACATAACTTTCTATTTTACATACCTGCAGGGTGCTTGCAGCAAATTAAAATGAGTTCTGCAATGGCTGGGCAGTGTGTTTGGTGTTGTTGCTATTGGTGTCTTATATTTTTATGCAGCTTAGTAATTTCTCTATCTGGGAAAGTGCCCTAAATGTTTTTGCACTGATTAAATGTAATCTATGCTTTGTACATGTCTATAACACACCTTATCTGGCATGCTGCAGTAAGGTGTTTGTGAAGCACTCCGCAGACTGCTTTGTTTCCAGTTTGCAATGCGTTTGGTAATGAGTTTCCTATGGTCAGGTTTTACTACTGGAACATCTGGCATGTTGAAAGGGGGAATTTGCCCTGTAAGAAAGTGATGCAAAAGAGTTTGGAAAAAGAAAACAAGCAAGAAAAGGGGAAGCAAGAAAAGCAGAATGGCCACTGCTTGCATGGCTGGTAGTTAAGCAAGTAGATAGTGCGTGTGTAGGAAGGCTCCCTTGGAGGCACCTGTCGGGACATTTTTCGGAATTGGAGGGAACCATGGAGCAAAGAAAGTGCACTGAGTGCTGCTTGTTCTCATAGTGTTAGGCGTGCACATGCACAGGGGAACTTGCTGTATGACTTACCATGGAGTAGGGTTACTTCTATTAAAAAGAAAATAATAACAAATCAAAACAAATGGCTTTTTGACTAATTCTGTAAGGAGAGATATGCTTGATGTTGTGAAGATGTGAAGCAAGTTTGCACTCAGAATTTTTATGAAAGTGATATTTTGTATGACCGGAGTTTTGGGTGTGTTTTTTTTTAGTGTGTCTGTTCTGCTACCAGAAAAAAAAAACTGTTCTTTACTGGAAAGCAAAGCATGTACTTTTCAAGGGAAAGCACGATAACTGTAATAAATATAACAGTTGGGGAGGGAAAAATGAAGGTAACTGTTGTGTCCGATGGTAAAAATTCCATCAACTTCCACAGAAATGTGTCTATAATATGCTTTTTTACAGCATTTTTACTCTTCATATTGTTACCTATGTTCTAAGTTTTGTGTAGATCCTCGTACCTTATGCCTGTATACAGCATAATGGCAGAGTGTAATTGCAGAGTTCTAAAGTTTAAGACAACTAAATAATTTTATCTACATCTGATCTGATTAATAGGAGGGAGACTGTTTATGAAACAAGATATATATGTTTTTGTGGTACAGCAACTACGTTCATGGCAATGGAGTCAAAACACAATGGACAAGTTTGTGGAAGAAAAATTTGCTGGGGCCTATACAAAGATACCACTTTTTGAGCTATAAGTTACTGCATATCTGGAAGAATATTTGAAGGAAGTATCGCATGCAGCTGCCTTGTTCTCATGACTCCTCTTGAGACATCCCCTTTTGACCAATGCCATGAACAGAATTTGGGCCATGTGAACTTTGGTCTGACCAAGTGTGGCCATTCTTATATAATACAAATAAGATGGAAATGATAAATGATGAAATTGGTCAGGAAATAAGATGGATCCCCTGATTCTAAGTCAAACTTGTGGCTTTCAGAGGGAAAAGTACAGTGACCTCAGAGCTAGGTTACTGTAGTGTGTCTGAGGGACACACTAGGATGTTTTAAGGTGGCTGCTCATTTCAGAACAGAATAATAAAGACTGGTCAACCCTAGTCGTTTGCAAAGCAGTTGAATTATTGAGTGGAGGTACATGATAGTGATACTGTAACATGAACTTTAATAATCTTAACACTTGGGTAAAACATTACCCTTTCTAAGAGGAAATCAGAGCAGGTGTTATGTTCCTGGTGTTGTATTAAAAATACAGTCAGATGAGTAGCGGATTTTTTCAACTGAAGCCTGTTTTGGGTAGAAAAAGCCTGTTATCTTAAATTTGCTTAGAGAGTCTGTGGAGACTGACAGCCATAACTGAAGGTTATAGAATGTGTGGAAGACTAGGACATTTAAAAATCAGGGCCTTAATTTGTTATTATGACTTTCAAAACTTTCAAACTTGTTTTGATGCCACAATAGAGTAATGAACACATGGTCATCAGTTACTTTTTTAGAAGCAGCTCTGGTTATGCTAATTTTTCATTGGCTTCTCTTTAACAGGAATTTAAGGAACAGGGTCAAAGTAAGAGCCTAGTGTATATACAATTAAGTTAATATTTTTGAAACTTCTAAAAATCCATGTTGCTTACAGCTGCATTTTTTTTAACTAAAAAAGGAAGATTTTTCCTGAAAAACATTTTCTCTCACTCTTACTTTGCCCATATTACAAATAAGGGAGCTTTAATTACTGTTTTTGGAAGCTTTGAGTCTTCTTCAGATTTTGATCTCTTAATTTAAAATTGTGTAGGTAAAATAAATGGGACCTTTATGTCGGCAGAAGGCAAAGGAAGATTTTAAAATAAGGCTCTACTTTTTCAGCTTTGCAACAATAGCATAAAAAGTAGAATAATGAACTGTAAATGTATCTGCATAAATAATGCATTTGTGTAATTGTCTAGTAGGAGTGTGCTAATGAATCAATTACTTTTAATTGTAGCATGCTTGATTGTTTCAGAAATATAATTGATTGTAATCAAGAATCAATTAAATGTTGGTAGTAATTGTGTTTATCAAATTTAAATATATTACATGATTATGGCTCGGGAAGGTTTCGGAAAGGGGAGCGTTACCGCACTGAGGTAGCGTGTTGGGCTCATGGGTGCCACGTGCCACAAAAGCGGCGTCCGGGATCCCTTTGCGTTCTGTGCTGAAGTTGAGAGAGTTTCATTTGTCATGTGAGAGAATTTCTTAGGGACAAGAGGTTATAACAAAGCTAAAAACACAATATAGCTAGTAAGAGATCAGGACTGGATGTATATATGCATCTCAGAGCTCTCCAGCTCCATCATGGGTGCAAGGTGCAGCGACCGCTCTTCGCGGTCTTCCTCAAGGGCCACCGCTGTGGTAAAGGTCTCCCTTTCTCTAACAAGCGGGTACCTGGTAGGGTGGCTGTTCTTGTCCTTCATGGGCCACCCTCCCAGTCTGCTCTTCCCTGTTTCTCCTCACCATGCTGATGACAGCAGGGGCACCCCTGCGAGGAGTGGGGGCTCAGGTCTGCAGCCATCTGACCGGGGGTTGGAGTCCTGTCGGGGAGGCAGAACTTCTGGTGTTAGATAAAAAGGAAACATTTTCTTCTCATCCTTGCTTGTGATCTCATTTAATGTGTGAGGATAAACAAGAGTTGAGACTTGCTCTGTTTTCATAATTCTTGTCTTGCTGCAAGAAACGAGCTCTGACAAACTCGCTTGCCCCAGTGTGAGGCTCCTTCAAAGGTGTGAAACTTCCATCCTGACCATGTTATAAAAATAGTTCACTTCATGGCAGGGCGACGTGCTGCCAAGAACTCATGGCAGTTTGTTTGCCTGCCTGCCCCAGTTTCCCTGGCGAGCGGTTAGCCCGAGATATGCGTTATGTTTTAAACTGCTATTTGATTTCAGTGTGCTGTGTGAAACTGCTTATTTTCACCCCAAAGTAGTTATTGTTCACATAAATAAAACTAATTTTAAGGAGCTTCAT
>NW_010579302.1:682037-705784 GCF_000705375.1 Tinamus guttatus | reverse complement strand
AGGCAGGAGCAAGGTGGGCCCAGGACAAGATTCTTAAGTGCACTTTGAGGCAGCTGTCTAAAATACTAAGGATTGCAGTGCCCGTGTCTCAGGGTCCTAGGACATTTATTGGCTCTCTTAATTATAACACAAAAACAATATATTTCTGTGTAGCTGCAAATATCTCTTGAGGCTATTTAAGAGAATTTCCACTGGCTTTTCATGCTCAATCTAATTATATAACATAAACATATTGTCATTGATATATCTGCTTCTATGTAACTATGTTGCATAATTTCTATTAGGTATTTAAACCAGAAAAATAATTTACCGAAATGCAATCTTTTGCAACTGGAACTCTAGGTGTCCTCAGTTTCCTCCCGGGTACCTAAAACTGTGCTCATTTCAGTCCTGGTGCACTAACTCCCCTGCTCCCCTCAGGAACAGCCTTAGTCATCAGACTGATTTTCCTTGTTTGTCATTTTAGCCATGTAATGCACCTCCCATTAAATGCCACTGTTAGCCCATGCCAACAAAATGCCTGCAAAACCTTAAGTAACTCTCCCTTTCCATGTCCTTTGCTGTTTCTTCATCTCCAGCAATTTTTTTACTATTGAGGCTCTGCTGAAGGGCCATGTTTTAGGAGCAATGTATATATGCGCACTCTTTTGCATATGAAAAACAAAAAACAAAAAACAAAAAAAAGAAAGAAAGAAAAGCAGTCTTTGTTCCAGTCAGTTGTCAAAGTTAACAATCTTGCTGGCTTCTCAAATCAGTTGCCAATTGCTTCGTAGAATTTCTTTCCCTCCTGTAAATTAATAATGCTTGTCACAAGCCTTGCTTAGCAGGCTTCCTCCTGGTATTAAACATCCAAATTTAATTTATAGGATCATGCTTTTGCATTTTGTCCTTGCATCCATTCTATTTGCAGACTACATGTGGAAGGTAGTTTAAGGGGGAGAGGCCGTCTGGAAGGTTATTCATGTCCTGGTGCAGCTGAGTCATGCGAGAGCACTTGGAGACTAAAAACAAACAAGAAGTGGATTTTGTCCCAATATGCTTTAGGGTTTGTTATATCTTTTAAGTGATGTTGAACAACTAGTGTGAGAAATGTCCTTAAGCAAAACTATACAACTGAAATAATTTGAGAATGTTAGTTGGATGGGAAATATCAGCCCTTGCAGTGGTGGTGCACTGTTAGCCCAGCAGGTCACACACACTCTTGGCAGACAGAGCTCATGCATTTCCTTCAGTGATAATACTGTCAACTCCAATTTACAGCAGTCTGCTTTAATGCAGAGCTTACCAATAATTTGTAGTGATCAGAAGATCAATGAGATTTAGTGTTCACGTTCGGAATGAACAAGTAAGGGTTAGGTGGCCTCCTGGGGGCTCCTTGCTCGTCTTTGCCTGTGACAACTTAAGAGTCCTCAAAGTTGAAGCTATAATTCATTGACAATTTATTATTATTATTATTTTTAATTTTAGGAAGTAAAAATCCAAGCACTTGATGTTTAAGGCAGCAACTCATGAAAGTACAATCAAGGTGCTGTCTCTTCTCCCGCATGGGGTGACCTCTTTCCTAGCTCATTGAGATAAATTCTCCAAGATTCTTGACCTGATCTGAGGAAGGTGCAACCGAGTGGTAGTTTTAAAATCAGCAGTCTCCACATGAACACTGTCTAGCACACATTGGCTCTTTAAAAGTGAAATAAATAAGTGCCCCTCACTTTAAAAAAAATAGCCTTATTTTTGGCTTCTTGTGACATAGGGATATTTCATGCAATTTATTATATTAAGGGATTTTTTTTCCCCTCTCCATGTCTGGTGTTTTTTTCTTTTTTCTTTTTTGGGTGTGTGTGTGTGTCTGTGTACAAACTGAGCTTGTCAGAAGATAGAAAGCAAAAAAAAAAAAAGGCTCAGACTTGGTAACTTGCTCAAACCAGCAAGGCATGAAGAATAAGAAGAGTAAATTGCTGAGAGCACCAGTGAGAAAAGTGTTATGTGAAATCATGGAAGAAAAAAAAAAGGCAGCAATTACTGTGTTACTATGAGCAAAAACCCGTTAACAATGAAATACAGTTCTTCCAAGTTTTTTTTTTTTTTTCTTTTTTTTTTTTCACTTTTGAGTAAACCTAAGGTGTTTGTCTTATATTGCTATCTGCTCTAATCTTCTCTGAAGGATATCATTGTGAGATCTGGGATCCACACTTAGGATAAAACCAGGACATAAAAAAAAAGGGGGGGGGGCGGATTAGAGGGAAAATAAGAATTTGCCTTACAAGAAATCCAAATGATCTCTAGTGTTTATCAGTAGTTGTAGTTCTATGGAGTGGTCAGTATTTATAGAATTTCCCCAGTAAGTTACAAGAACCAATCTGTATTTTGGCATTTAAAAATGTTTATTATATTTATTTTTAATGCACATCAAATACACAAATACAATTGTGTGTATTTTTAACTGAAATGATATGTCAACTGCAATTTGCGGTAGATGAGAGCTATGAAGGCATTCTTATCCTTAAGTTTTTGAGTTAAGGGTAGGGCCAAAATAACTTCACATTTCAAAATAGCAAATTTCTAAGATTTGGAGATTTATCAAGAAGGAGGAAAGCTGTTTTTGCCCCACATGGACTATAGCAAGTATAGAATAGCAGTGTTAATTTGATAGGTTGTTGCCCAGGATCCTGTGTCTCCTAAACTCTAATCAATTCAGGAGTGGCTATGTGAATTTTATTAATATTCCTGAACTGAGTCACCTAGACATGAATTATGTGAGGTGGCATTGCAAATTTTCCCTAGTTACCTAGTACTTGCGTAGGAAAAACTATTCAAATTCTGCCCTTGCTGCTGGAGGAAGCTGGCACATTAATCCACTCTGCTTACTTTGCAGTTATTTTGATTTATTGTTTTGGACTGATTTTTTTTTTTTCAGTACCTTGGCCTCAGGTTGCTAAAGGTGCACCTTTGTGGAGCCTTTATCCTGCTTTCCTCTGCGTAGGAAGTGATATTGTAAAGGATTCTTTTGCTTCCACGTTTCGTTTTAAGCTTCAGTCGGCGCCCACCTGCGCAGAGCACGTCCAGCACACGCTGCTCGCCTATGGAGGGCTCTCGCCGTTCAATATTTCTGAGTCTTTCCCTGTCCCTGCCATTTGTTGTGCTGACTGTTTTCAAGTGCATAACTGCTCCCGGTAGCCTGTAATTGCAAGGTCAGTCTAAGGTGAAGCTGTACCTTGCTTAGGGAAAGGCATGAACAGTCTGTTTAGGCCATATGTTGTTGCCTTGTCCTTTTCTTGCAACCTTTGGGTAGCTCAGCGTGCTACGTACGGCGCTCAGGAGCGCCTCAATCTTCCTGAGTACGTGATTGAGGCCAGTTTAGCTTCACTGTAATTGGCAGCTTTTTGCAGTCTTTTTGTGTTTGAGTCTTAGATGGACATACCAGAAGTTATTCTGATTCGATACTTGATTTCAAGGGTAAGCTCCTTCATATTCTCTGTGTTTTTGTTTTTCCTTCCTATCCCACATTTTTATTGCAAAGAGTGAAACCCTTCAGATATTTATTTTTCTTGTTTGCTGTGAAAGTCATCATTTTTTTCCATATCCATGGACTTGCCTGTACTGCATAAACCAGTAGGCAGTGTCTGGAGGTAATTTTTTAAAAAATAATTGAGACTTTGCTGTGAATGTGAAAAGCAGGAAAGGGTCAAACTGTGTAAGGACAAGCAGCTCGCTTCCAGCCTTCCATTGGTGTTGAGTCTAGACGTTTATTCTAATAATTAATTTGGTTAGAAACACTTAGGGACAGACTCTATTATTTCCTTGCTGGAAAAAAAAAAAAAAAGAAAGAAACCCAACCTAAGGCTTTGTTTTAAAACTGATTAAGGTTGCTAGGTAACAGTCTTCCCTAAATTGAGTGTCTTCCTCAACGACTAATCCTGAGATCTTAAAAAGTGAGAAATTAAAGACATGATAAATCTTACTCTGCCCATGTGATGAGCAGAGATTTTGAGTTAAGTCTCGGTTCCACTCACCTCAATTAAAAAAAAAAAAAAAAAAAACCCTTCCATTTGTCCAGCAGCATGGCTATTTCACTGTAGAGAAATTTGTAGTATTATCTACCTACCTGGTAAATCTTGTTCTTTTTAAAGAAGTAATTATTGTAATTTCCCAGGTTTTCTTCCCGTTGTTACATCTGCCATGTTTTTCTTTTGTTAAAGCAGATGAAGAAATAGTTGGAAAATATACACAGATAAGATCACAAATATTGGCATTAAGGTAAAAGGAGAATTTCTCAGGCTAAGCTAATGATGGCTGCTTCCATCCTTGCATTTGTGCTATTCCCAAGTTAGCTATGAGCTATAGAGGTGAAGCAGAGATCTGCTGTTTCTCACAGTGCTCACGAAAGGACAGAAAAGCAGATTTAGGTGTTAGGCTGAGGGCTAAAAACACATCCTTCTGCCTCAGAGCCAGCACTTACTGCTGTAAGTCACAGCACCTCTTGGTCAAGTCAATAAATCTCTTGCAGAGCAGAGATGCTCAGGGTAAAAACATCTGAGTTAGTAGCAGAAAAGGAAGGGAAATAGGCACGTCGGTGAGCTCCTGAGCTCTGCTGTGGGAGCTTTATTAGCTCCAGTGAAGCTCTGCCAATGCTTTTGGACCTGCCTTACTTCATCTGTTTAATATTGTGCTGGAAAGAGTAAACATACAAGCGTGCTTATACACTGACTTGGATGTTATGTGATGTGGTGTATGCATGTTGTAGACTACCTTCTAGTAATTTTACTGGTGAACCTCTTGGTTATGGCATTTGGTTACTATTTATATATTTGTTTCTCATTTGAAGTTCTTAAAGCTGTTTATTAGTTAAATAACTTAGTAAAAATTGTTGCAATTGAAGGCCCTTTTATGTTAATGGAACTTTCTCAGGAAAAGTTTGGGGAGATGATTAGACCTTATAAACTGGCTTTGGATGAAAAGTGAATCTGTCACTAAAATACAGGGAGGGTCAGTTATCAGTGTCTCAACATGGCTGAATTTATTTTCTGGTTTAAAGTTAAAGCTATAGGAACAGTAGTGATGCTAGAAAACACAGCAAAGCTTATTTACCTTCCAAACACCCTACTTGCCAGCCCTTTGGTATTGCAGGTTTCTGAGCCTGGTGTACCGAGTATCCTTTGACACTGAGCTCGTGTGTTTGACCTCGGCGCGTTGTCCATGCTGCCCTTGGTGTGCCTTGCTTTCTGTAACGCTCAGTTCTTTTGCAGGGCTACCTGAGCTGCTCTGAACTCTAGTCCCACCTGCAGAGTGGCCGGTGAGAGCCTTGTCCCCCAGTGGGAATTCTGTGCAGAGCTGGGGTCCCACTTGCAGAGCAAATTGTTCTTATACCGCTGCCCAAAATACAGCAACAGGTAAGCCATGTGCTAGTGGAGAGCTCCAGTTTCAGAATCTGCACTTTCAGTGTACCATTATCACTTGTATGTGTTGCTATGTGTGTGCCTTGCCATTTCTTTAAAGTGATTTGATTTAAAAATCATGGCGTTGTATTAAAAATAAAAGACTTATTACAAGTGCTTTATCAACAGAAATGTTTATAATGTCCAAACTCATATCCTGTCAAAAAGTTTAGCAGTTTGTTTGACAAGACCTAGTTACCATGGTGCTTGTTGACTGACATTATTTTAATTTCTTTACATCTATTTTTGTTGGTGGTGGTCTTTACTGTTGAAGTAAGATATCTTCCATAGGAGCCTTATCAGGTTTTTCAAACTCTAAAGCCTTATGAATGCTTCGCCCCCCTTTTTTTCCCTAACTAGTTTTATGTATAGAACTAAATTAACATTTCTGCAATCCGTAAAAATCCTCTAGTTTTCCAAAAGAATTGTATTAACTGTCATTATCTATGCTTTCCCTCATTTTTATACTAGCCCTGTTTTCAGGATCCTTTTGAGGATTCATGGATGGACAATTCCTTTACAAATGTTGTTCCTTGAAAGGTTGTACATATTTATGCTGCTTTGATATTAGTTTACTCAATTAAGTCTTTATGGCATAAATATTCTATTGAATTAAAAACCCTGCTGGATTCTTGATTATGTCTATAACATTGGAGAGTAGCATTTTACAAAGACAGAGGCCAACTGAAGTACAGAATTCCTTTTATCTTAATATGTGTTTCAGTGTTTCACAGACTATAAACTGCCCGTCCCCTACCAAAGTTTTAACTCACTGGCTGCTTCCCTACGGATTATTTAGCACATTCCTCATCTTGAGAGAAAAGGAGTATTTATGATATGGCTTTTCAGATATTCCTCCTCTTCCATAACCCTAGAGACTTTCAGGATCTGTTGAATGCAGGTTGGTAAGGCACATTAAAGGAGATAGTTGCCAGAGGAATCATTCTTTCTGGTCTTTACTCCTTCCTTTCTCGTGCCTTTTTCCTTCTCTTAAGATGACTTATTAAGCACCTTATTCCATAGGTCCATCTGAGATGTTTTCAATCCTCCTTGTTGTCTTAATGACAACTTGCAAGTTGACATTGTGAGTGGCTACATTAAAAATAAACGGAGCTTTAAGACGCGTCTTCACTCTTTTGCAAACTGCAGTTGCAATAATGTCTGCCAGTTTTTACTTTGTCACCAACAACACAAACATTAGAACTCTTCATCCCTTATAAAAATTAAGGAAGTAACAAATACCTTCATTATTTTTCCAAACACATTTCTTACAAATGAATGATTTTTCTGTAGAATTGCACTCATTTCTTCATGATTTCCATAATTTATCTCAGAAATTACAATTTCTAAAGACAGACAAGAAGGGAAAAACTTTATAAGATAGAAACAGTCTATCAGATATCAAGTATATTGATTTATTATCTAGATTACAAGAGTTAAATTCAATTAAAACAGACTGCTAAGTACTTTAAATAGGGACTTCCCCATTATTATCCCAGGGTTGCGCTTCCCTTTCCTTTTTACTGGCATTGACCTTTAAGCATCCACTTTTTATGTTCTGAACAAAGTCAAAATGGTCATTGTTTCTGACTGAAAAGAAGTGGTATAACATGAATCTTTCTTCTTTTGCTATGATATATTTATTTGTGATCTACTGTAATTATTTTATCAAGATGCTTATCAGAACCTGCACTCATGGGCATAAAGCTGGCTAAACAGAAATTCCTTATTATGTGAGAAAGGAGCTTGCTTCCACTTCATTTAAATGCAGTGTTGAAATGAAACATTAGTACAAAGAGATTTAATGGTATCATATTTCAAAGATCAAGTTATTGTGCTATTATGGCAATAATAAAGCATTTTCATAGGTCGTTCAACTCATAAAGAAAAGGATTGATTAAGTTAGGGAACCTATACAGAGAATTAAGTCTATTTAAAGTATTCATGATAAAGACCCCTGGAAATAACAAGTGTCTTATTAAGAAGAAGTTCTGTTGCTAGGAAACAGTAACCACAGTGTCAGAATTGCCGTGTTTTTATTTCATATAAGAAATGCTGCTCATTGCACATAGTTTGCTAACGAGCCAGGGTAACTGTATGAAATACAAGACTTAGTGAAATGTTTAATTTGTGAGACAGAAGTCGATAAAAGAGTAAGTCTTTAAGTGATACCTTAGTGTGTATATGGTGTGCTGCAAGAACAGGCCAGTGACAAAGAAGTGCTTGAAACTTCATTAGGAGTACACAGGCACCCTGCTATGAAATACAGATGAAGTAATTCCTGTCCATAAATCAAATAAGAATAAAGATAATACACTTTTTTTTAAAGAGATGTTTATACACTGTTTAACCCTGCTGATACAGAATCAAGTTAAACATGGGAAAGATTTTTTATAATACTATATAATGATCTGTCTGCAAAAAGGGTTTCCAAAGTGCCAGAGACCTTCAGGAGATGCTAAAGAAAGAGGAGGTCTTCCACCAGAAGGAGTACAGTACTGGATCCTGGGACATGCCAGGAAAGGTTTGGGAAGTCCCCAGCTAAGGGAGTATCAAAATATTTGTAGAAATGTTTTGTATGTAGAAATATTTGTAGAAACAATTTTATGACTAATGTATGAGTTGCATTAACTAGAGAAATTCTGAAAGTAGAATCTAAATATACAGATTTAAAGGATTTGATTTGGAAAGTAAGATCCACGTCACTAGCACGCAGTTATAAAAGCAGAGCATAGAAGCCTTCTTGCTGAACCCCAGCAAGGCAGCACCATAAAGCACACCCAGGTTTTTGTTGTGCAAATGTCGGCGGTGGTCCAGCTTTTCCAGCTCTGCTAGGACCTCCTAACATTTGGTTTCCTCCTCAAAATCCATGCTGACAGCCCTCAGCTGGACTCGAGGCAGATACAGATGACTTGTGCCTCTAGTTCCACTGCCCCAGCTCCCCTTCTATCCTCTGATACTAGTGTTCAGAGCTAATAAGCAAACATACGTTTAGCTATGCAAAAGGGTGTATATATATATATATGTATATATATATGTATTTGATATCAGTGTCCTATCTCTTTCCCAAACATGTCTTCTGGAGCTTTTCTGAAGGGAAAGTTGCATGTGACTGAAGCAAGTTGGATGCAGCCTCTGGGCCATCAGTTCAGGTGCGCTGCACTGCTCTAACTGCTCCTTCTGCCGTTCGGCCCCTCATTCTAACTCTTCAGTTAGAAGTCTATTTTGATTAAAATGGAACATTTATTTAAAAATGTAAATATCAGTTTTAAGAAACGCAGCCTTGCAGAGTGATTAGATTAATTAATAAAACAGTACCAGTTTTATGTTGTATCAAGATGCAGCAGAACATCTGACAAGTTATGCCTGATTGCTATCAGGGGCTGGCACAGTGACTGCCTCTCTTACAAATGAGAAAACCTGGATTAATACCATAAAAATGCTTTCAGGTATTTACCTGCATAAAAATGGATGTTTTCCTCCCACTGTGAAGACCCTCTAGAAGCTGCTTTTGTAAAAAGCAGATTTTTTTCAGGGAAACAGCACATATTAAATAAATGTGAGTATTTATGGATGTAAAACTTTCATCTCTCAGAAATGTAAAATGTTTCTATTATATTTAACCATTCAGGCAATAAGGAAGAAAAAATACAATAAGCCAATGAAAAGTGAGAAAAGTGCACATTTAGATATAAATAAATAAATTTAATTGCTCAGGAATGGACTTATATGGGCCCAGGGCTGATTTACAGAAATTGCTCCGTGAATAATGAATACATCTGTGATTTATATGAAAACATTAAAATTGTAAGCTCCTCCTGGTTAATTCACAAAGGGGGAAAACAACAAAAAGCAAAGCTTATTTAATTTAAATAATTTATTCCACTGTAAACTCAGCCGTTCAACTTGAAATGCATTTCTCCCATTGCCCTCCCCAAAGGCTCTCTGCCCAAATTGAGTAGCCAGAGGCGACGTGTGCGTTTTGCACATGATCATAACACCAGCTGACACAACCTGGGACAACTTCTGGTTGGGATGAGCGCCAGGCCGAGGCCTGCCCTGAGCATGTCCTGCCGTTTCCCCCTGGACAGCAGCAGCAAAGAGCTGAGAAACTCACCTGTTGTCCAGTGACGCCTCTGAGAACCTTTCCTCCAGTTTCAGTATGATACAGATAATGCCTCAAAATGGATTTTTTTGCTGTGAGATAATGTTTTTTAAGAGAAATTGAGTTTGGGGCCTAAGCTCTCTAGCATGTAATGAGCGCTCATTCTTAGAGAAGCTGTTGTCCATCAAGATGCCAATCATGAGTTTTCTATCCTTCAAAAAAATGAGCTATGTAGATAATTAATATCGAAGCAAGAAAAATCAAGTTGTAAATTGGAAATACATTTTTTTGCATTAATCCAAGATAATGCCAAGACAGTATGGCCTTTGCCTGGTCCCACTAGAAGCTTTGTTTGTACAAAGTTACCTGTGTCAGTCCAATCTGTTTGCAAAGAACATAGACCAGTTTCCGGAGCAGAGTAGGAAAGAGCAAGAGGCAGTTTCCAGTGCTGCGATATCCTCTCTGGTCAGCCTGGGCTCCCACAAAATCTTCCTCTGCTTCTTTTTGAGTGCTGTCTTGTTAATCTTTGTTTTCTGCTTGCTTTCTAGTTTCTGAATACATGCTCACGCTGCTGTGTTGAGGAACAGGATGTATTTATGGTCATGTAGCACAAGGTCTGTTCTTTCCATTTTTTCAGCTGTTTTTGAGTATGGGGGAGTGTAATTGCTACCCCTCACTGATGGGTGCAGGATGGTTAGGCATGTTTCAGAGGTGAGGACACCTCTGGGCATTCCAGAATGTTAGCTATTCCAAGTGGTCGGTAACATATACCAGAACTTTCAATCAGGATAAAGACTGTATTACACTTAAGCTATAAACTAGCTATACTTAGGAGATAATTTAAGTCAAGTTTGGGAATTTAATCCTCTGATGAATAAAATAGCATATTTTTATTTCACTAGAATTTATGTTGACTGGAGTCAACGTACATTGACCCTGCTCTTCACCAAAAACATCAGCACACAGTATAGAGCAAACGGTGGATGAATCATTCATCTTGTTTTGAAATGAATTAAAAGGCTTGAAGATGATATATCTGTGTGGAATAGGTAAGCAGTGCAAAGATGTTTGGATATGGAGGAACTGAAATAGCAGATATACAGGTACTGTTGGTTTTCTATGTTTTTCTCTTATAAATTATTTTTTCTTGTTGCCTGGGTAATTTTAACTCAGTTCTGTGTGCATATCTATCCTGGTAAGGGTGTTTAATTGAACGCCCGCCTGTGTTTTCCACAGGACACTTCCCCAGTCAGTGAGCACTGTCAACCCTGTGTGTTTTTAAAGTAGCTACTCAAAGTTTTATCTGTTTTGTACTTGTACGGTCCTGTCCCTTGTACAGTCCAGTATGAAATTTGTTTATAAAATATGAATTATCAATTTGGGTCTTTTCTGCTGTATTTATCATTGTTATATTTGTATGTCTTACAAAAAACACATTCACTTGTATGTATATGGGACAAGTTGATATTATTTTCATTCTATAAAAAGAATAATAGAGCTGCCTTTTTTTTTTTTTTTTCCTTTTGTGATCGAAATACTTGCTAATTTTGGGCATCGAGTCTGACTTATTCACAGGCTGGTATTTGAGTCAAACAACTAGGAGGCTCCTAAAGCGCACGGAGCTCTGTGCAGCTCCTCTTTCAGGCAGCTTCTCCTTGATATCTGAAGGTAGCTGGATACGTGATCAGTGAGAAGCACAGGCAGACAAGTTCTGCTTTCTGACCTTCACTTGAGATGTCCCGTGTGCACCCAGAACTGCCAAATCCAAAATGGATGTTTGAAATTCAGCGCCGGGGGTTCTGCCCTTAAATTCTGTCCCTGGGGGTTTCTGAAGGTGACTGGTATCGTCTTTCAAACCAAAGGCAGAGGAGGAGCAGGTGCATCTTCTTTTCTATCCAGTACGCTATTGGTGATAATTCTCACCTACACCAAGAGGCATAGGCTCATATTTTTCTTCTTCCTGAGAGCATGCTAATCTCTCTGGTGTCTTCAGGAAAATATCCTGTAATTTACCCTCACTAAATGATGTTAGAGAAAGGGGAACATCATACCGATTTATTGAAATAGTTCCATTTTCATGGAATCAGTTTTATTTTTTCTTTTTCTTTTTTTTTTTATTTGCTGGATTTGAGAATGGAAGTGGAGTATGACCCTAGTGAACAACCAGTGTGTTCACGTGTTGGCAATAGTGTTTTACTGTATTAGAGCTCCTATAAAGCAGAGAGTTCTTAACTGAAACAAAATGTCTGATCAATGCTCTTCTGAACCACCTTTGCTCCTTTTTTTCCCAATGGCACAAAAGAACCCTAAAGTCAAACCCAAATATGGGCAGACAAGGCAACAGAAATAAAGCAGAAATAAAACAAATTTCATCTGAAAATATGATTTCTTTTTATGATGTGGTTTTGGGGATACTTGTTGTGTGATGTTTTAGGTTATCCCTATTTAAAATGAAACAGCAGAAGTGGGATGTGAAGAGCAATTCTTGAAAATGTTTTGCTTTCCTTATCAGCTTATTTATTAAAGCTATTTAAATTATTTCATTATAGGAATCATGACATTTCTAAATATTACTTTCTGTACAGTGACTGGGTCCCACGTGTTTTACACTCCGCAGATGAGGAGTCTTAGCCTGAGTTCACGAAAGCTGGAAGCAGGCTTACAAATAAAGAATGCAATTTATTTTAAATAAAATTGTGCAGTCTGGCTTCTTGATTTGCAATTGAAAACATTTTTTGTATTTTGAAAAATTAAGAAATTTTAATGTAACTTGATTCTGGAAACTATAATAAAACAGATAAAACTAGAAAGGACTCAATGAGAGGAAGAAAAAAATCTCTAGATATCCTCTACTCTGTGGGTACCAGCCTGGAATTCACTGATTATGGTTTTCATGGAAAGAAGAGAGGATGCTTATTGACTTGTTGACAGGAACCTTTTGAAGTTTAGCAAGGACAGATGGAAAGCCCTGCACCTAGGAGGGAAATTGCCTCTTGTAACAACCCAGCCTGAGAAGCAGCTCTGCTGAAGAGGACCTGGGGGTCTTGGTGGACCAGTCTGTCCTGACAGAAGCAGAGTGAGAGCAGTGATAATCCTTCTTTATTTGTCACTCGTTACACTGCATTTAGAATACTGAATGCCGCTTTTGCTTTCGCCAGCACAGGAAAGATGATAAACTGAAGCCAGTTCAGCGGCACCAAGAGCTGCTGGTGCTGTTTGGACACCAAGATGATCAGAAGATCTGTGAGTAGAGTCTGAGGGAGCTGGATATGTGTAACCTAGAGAAGGGAAGGCTTTGAGAGGGTCTAATAGCAGCCTTCCAGTACCTACGTGACTTTCAGAAGCTGGAGCTTCTTGAACATGGAGTACATGGCAGGAAGGTGAGAGGCAATGGGTATGAGTTGAAAGAAGCGTATCTAAGGCAAAACATTTTCATCAAGACATAGTCAAGCATTGGAATGATCCCAGAGCGGGTGTGCAGTCATATTTGCTTTGTTTTTTGAATGGATATTTTAGAATTAGCTACCATTGAACAAGGCTCTCCAAAAGGCATCCTAACCCTGGCAAAAAGTGGTGCTAACAATTAGCCTGACAGCTATGTCCTCAAGCTGCTTTGTGTCCAGCTCAGGAGGTGCATGGACATGGTTTTTTCTACCAGTCTATATCTGTCTGCTGAGAGGTTTTTCCAGTCACTGTATCTAAAAAGTATAAGCTGTGGTTGTAATACTTGTGACATGGGAGCTCCTCAAGTATGCCGTCTTGGGGCTTGGCAGAAGAGGCTTGAACAACTTTTAGCAGAGCACTGAAGTGTGTTTCTGAATTGGGTTCACCTTTCTTTCAAAGAAACCAAATGCATAATCATTTCATGGTTTCATAAAGGTATTATCAAGATCTAGAGAAGAATGAGATTCATTTGAATTTGGAAAAGAATCTAAGTAACTGCTTTGCATCAGTAAATTGCAGAATATGCTGTAGTAATTTGTCATGCTCCACAGGAAGAAAAACTAATTGAAGGAAGTGCATGTATAGCACTCTTACTGCAGATTTGGATTTAGTTAAACTTTGCTCATCAGTTCACTGAATTGCATGACATCAAGAAGACAAGAAAGGTCAATCAAATGGCAACATCAAAACGGTTCTTAAATTACAAGGAAAGCAGTTCCCTCTTGACTGTGGTCAGGCTGGTGAATACCTAGCTAATTATCGTGATATTCCAGTAGATGAGCACTCTATCCTACAGGTAAAACGTTATTGTTTTGATGTTCAAATAATGTGCAGTGGTAGAAATATTTTCCCAAATTTCTACCACAGTCAAACAGAAAATTCATTGGAAAATGGATTACTTATATTATTAATAACTTCTAAAATTTGGCTTCAATTTGTATAAAACTGTTCATGGTACAGTTCAAGATGTGACCTCTGTCTTGGTGCTATATCAATAGGAATATTAATAATATTGCTCCCTAGCACTAGGGCAAGCAGGTCACTAGTTAAGACAGACAAGAAGCTCTTTGCATAGATGTAACTTTTAGATATATTCCCTAGATATAACTCCAGTTTTCGAAGCTCTGTTTGTATCAAGTTTGCAGACAAATTGTTTGTTACAATTTGGCAGATAAGGGAGGTGTAATCAAAAAATTGAAAGAACAGGAATAAGAGATTATTTGAATTACATACATTTCACCTACAGCTTTTCAGACTCAGTGATCTCCTGCGTAAACTCATAGCATGTTTGGGATGTATTTATTCACTCTACCCAGCTCTTTCTCATACAAACAGTGTTGAAAATTATGGCAAACTCCTGAGTTATCAAACCGCTGTAGAAGTACCTTCACTCTTTGAAGAGCAAGTAGTAAGGAATAGATGAGTTTTTCTTAAATGTTCACAGATGGAAATTAACTGTGATCATTTATGGGTAGATATTAGAAGAGTTGTGGCAGAAATTAAAAACACCAATAAAACACCATTCAAGTGACTTAATTGAAGGCATCAAGACCATCTAGTTCAAGAAAGAAAATGAAAAGTAATGATTTCAGAGATGACTTCTGATTTAATACACTTCAGTGCCCTTGATATGCCTCTGATTGATGAATGCAGTGGCAATGTCTACCAAATCTATCAAAAATAAATACATTTATTGCAGATGGCTTTTGAATTTAGAATAACCATAGCAGAAAATTGAGCCAGTGGGCTAATTTGAGGCACCTCACCACTGTACAAGACAGTATTCTCAGTTCTCGCATAATTTATATTTGTGTGTGGTGAGTGATATAATTTTGAGGTGAATGAACAAGACTCAAGGAACTGGCACTTAACAGAAGATTTTTCCAAGACCCTAAAGGTTCATTTTATGAGCCAAATGCTTTGGAGATGATTTTAAAATATAGGTATGCATGACCACTGATACAGACTTTTCTGTGTAACAGTGTGGGTTGGTTGATTCTAGATACTGCATCATGAGCATAACATTGGTTCCTTTGGTACTCCATTGGTACTCTTTGTAACTGATTTTGCGATTCTTCCAATCAGCAGTTTTCTCTGCTTTGTAGCTCTTTAGCAGGAAAAAAAGAGGAATGGACAGATCCTAACAAGACTGATTAGTGGCTTTTAGAACTTTTATGTGAACGCTAGGGTTATTTTTTGTTATGCAGTTGACTTATAGGCTTCAATGCTTGTAGACCAGCTGTGAATAGATGTCTCTGGTTGCAAACTGCATCATAAGGTTGATATCCCTGTCCTCCAGGTATTGAATCAGTATGAATTTTGCTACTGGCGTCAATTACAGTATAAATAATAGCAATAGCATTATTAATATAACTGTTACATATGATGAATATAAAAAAAAACTTAGTCAGTTGTACCAAGGAATTGCACCCTAAATTTTCTAGAAGAGGGCTCTATAAAATGCAGCTTTAACAATTTCACTGTAGTCAATATTTAGATCATAGTCACTATTTAAACCATTTTTATTTACTATGAAATATATCTTTATATCTTATTTAATGGGGAAAAGCCCCATTTTTGCATATGTCGTTCAAACAGTCTTAATTTTCAGTTGTAATGGACAAATTCCCTACTTTCTGGTATTCTCTGTTAGAAGCCCATCCCTATCCTGTGATTGTGATGCTAAGGAGCAGAGTCTTTGGAGAGGCAGCATCTCATTTGCAGTGAATTCCTGGATGGTTTTTCTTAAATTGGCTCTTCCCCAGGAGTAGCTTAAATGTGGTTATTCATTTAAATAGTTTACTACAGGGAAAAAAAAGCTCTATAAAGTACAAGATCTCATTTGCAAAGGGGGTCCTGGGGACCAGAAGTGGATATACACGTGCATGTGTTGCAACCTCCATCTTCTGCTTTTCCTGCTGTTAGGAAATAATTTGAAAATTACCTAAAATAGGAACAATGTGCTTGATGGCTGAACAAAAGGCTCAAGCCTGTTTCCACAGCGGAGCCCAGAGTGCAGCCCTTCAGCAATAGTTCTTGTAGTCCACAGAAGAAAACAGCTGAATGTTACTGGGAGGAGAAGCTTGGCTTCCTCCTGCAGCAGATGTCACAGACCTGAGGAGGACCATGGTTATGCTGTGTGGGAGCCTTCTTTGGTTATGAGAGCAAGTGGTATGTAACAGCCCAGGCCCACACCGCTAAATAGCCCTCATTTTCTGAGAAGGATGCTGCCTCAGAAATGTCTTCGGAAATTGCTTCTAGCTGATGCTAGATTCCGAGTCATGCCAAGGCCAAAAGCACATCATGGATCCTTCCAACAACCTGACAACAAAGGTGATCAGGTGCAGTGCCTGACAACCTTCTCTGATAGCTGTTAGTAGTAAAGACATGCACTTTTTTGGAGATCCCTTGGAATTAGATTGCTCATACCCAGTTTAGGGACAGAATAATCTAAATCCTTGGATCTTTCATGCTTACCCAAAGGCACAGGGCAGGGCTGATAAAAGCTCCAGCAAAACAGTGCTTTTTTCATTCATGTAAAATTTCTTGGTATGGTTCCTTGAATGGCAATACACAGAATATCTTTCAGGCAATATAATTCAAAACTGGGCACGAGGATGATGAATTATCCTGAAAATAATGTCAGTCTTACTAATGATGCTCTACCACTGCCCTTTTCATCAAATGATTCACTAAAACATCAGAAGACATGTTTTAACAGTATCAGAAAGTCCCATAGCATTACTATATTTTTGAAACAGAATCTGATATCTGATATTATTTAGTTTTGTTGTCTAAAGGTCCTAAAAATATTTCCATGCTTTTCTTTAGCCTTTACCTGATGCTCAGGCCCTTGTGTAGTCCTCACGTGGCTGGATGCTTTCTGGAGAGTCTAAGATGCTTGTTGCTTCTGAACGTGTTTATGCTAACTCTGGAGCCTAGGAAAAAGAAAGGGGAGTATTTAAATTTGTTTTTGATTTTTTCATTGTTTTTACTGTCTTATCTATAAATTGCAAATCAGCTTTGACATTTAATGGTAAATGCTTTGCTCAGCATACCATTACAGTTAAAATTTAACAACCTATTGGGGTCATCTCTGTGTTTAAGAATACCAAAGTCCTTTGTTTGGTATTTAAGAATACCAAACTCCTTTTCAGGTGAAGTACATAACTGCAAAATATGCGTGTGTCTCCTATGTGCTCCTTGTATTTTCTGCCATCTCTTTTGTCATGAACACAGAAACTATTTTATCATAAAGACAGAAATTACAGTCCCCAAAGGAAGGAATTAAATTTGGGAAGACAGGAGTACACAGATTACATTTTTAAATGCTATGAAAAACTAGAATTTGTATTTTTAAATGCAATCACAGTTATTATATTGAAAATATATTATTTTTTATTTATTTTTAGTAGGGTAACCAGAAGTGAGCTGAAATTTCATATACTTTACAAAAATGCTAATTTATCCTATTGATATGTCTCCTTCCCCAAACAATGGTTTCTACTAGTGTCTTGTACAAGTTTCAGTTTAATTACTAATGGTTTCATAAAAATAGGTTTTTTTACTTCTTTTTTTTTTCTTTATTTAGAAATTCATTCTGTATGGGAAGAGAATTTTTTGCTAAAAAGACAGCCTGGATGGCTGGGTGTAGTTGTATTCTCTGGTTACCTTCAGCAGAGATTTTACTTGATCTGAAGCAAAATTGTTTGGTTTGATTCTGCAGTAAGTTAAATGAACAGAAGCTGTGTTTCTCCATTTTTCCTGACTTTATTGCCTAATTGTGATTCCTTCTTATAAGGTGTCTGTCATTGCTTTATTTATTTATTTTGCAATAAGCTCCCCTTGTCTTACACTTGTTATGACTGGTAGTAAGCCCTTAATGTCACAGTGACCAAAGGAAAATCACTGTGTCTGACACTCAGAGACAGAAGAAGCAGGAGGGATCTGTGAAAAATGCCCGCAAGAAGCAAAGCACAGGGTGGATGGAGATGATTCACATCTCTGCAGTGATTCTTCAGTAAAAGGTAGCAGAGCAGAACCAAAGACCATTTTCACTTGTCTTGAATTCATTTCACCTGATCTCTAAAGTATTTCCCTGCTACCCACTGGAGCTTTGAAATGGGCTGCATGTCTGTGTACCGCCTTTTTTTTTTTTTTTTTAAACTTGCAGAAAAAGTGAGAGTTAAAAAAGGCAGCTAACAGAGGGAGAAGCTGCAGGCAAGTAATGTGGAAAGCAAGCTATTTGGCCATCTGTCTGTCCATCCATTTAAACTTTCACAGATTTTTTGCAGTCTGATTTAGAATAAAAAGTTTTTCAAAAGCATGTAATGATCCTAACTTCTCAACTCACTTAAATGCTTTTGAAAACATCGGTAGGGATTGAGGCATCCGCATTTGAACACAGAAACACTTTCTCTTCAGCGAAGCTGCTGGGAATTTTTTGTCTATTTTTATAGCTGTTTCAGTTGCTTTCTTGGAAAAAGGAGCATTTTTTTCGTCTTTTGTAACCATTTTGATGACTGTTTCATTTAGTAACTTAGAGCTATGTTACCCCTGTTCAAGTCTGAAAAATCTCCTGGTTGCTTTTAACAGAGTCGAACCCGTAGGCCTTCCTCCTGCAGAGAGACAGGCACGTGCCCAAGCTGTGCACGCTGCCAACGCGTGTGAATTTGAGCTTGCACAGACAAAATAACCTGGGACTGGGAGGGCCCTCCTGGTTCACTGACTTCCCTTCTAGTGCAAATGAGGAGCACGTCCTTCTTGCAAGCTGGATTTGCTTGGTTTTGAAACTGGTGGCATGGCTTGCCCTTCTAGTACTACTGAAAGGATGCTTGAAAGGATGCTCTGAATTTTCCTGCTTTTATAGTTTAAACACTTTATGGATTTCATGCTTATTTTTGCAGGAGAGGAGTGTTGTTAGGATCCAAATCTGATTGCTTCCTGATTGTTGATTTATTTTTTCTCCTGAAAGCTGTTGAGCTTCAGCTGAAGTCAAGATCTTAGCACAATTGAGAAACTCAGCCTGGATCACAGGATCTCCTACATATTTAAGTGGTAATTTGATTTCTCTGCCAAGTAGATGTTCTTGTTAAATTATGAATCCTTTGGAAAAACGATTGCATTTTTTTCTAGCTGTGCAAGCCCTCTGTGTGTTACTTAGAGTGTGACAGTCCAGAATTCCAGGAGTTCATCACCCGGACCTCCTCTGTTCCTTATGGGAACTGTTCAGTGCTGCTTGCTTTTGGGACTGCATTTGGGTTCTTTCTGGGAAATAACATTTTCTGAAACTTTTGGCCAGGTAGGAGTAGTGTTATTATAACTTTGTGTGTGTGTGTGGTTTTTTTTATGGTCTTTTCATTGCTACTTTTTTGTGTGTTACCAAGCCATGTAACTTTTATTTCATGATTTAAGTTAATTAGTCTGATCAAAGTTTGAAGGGGAACTGCTAAGGATCAGAATCTTTGCTAAAGAAGCAGCAATTTGCTATCCACGAGTGATAGATGATTACAGCTTGTAACTGTGGTGTGACAGGAATATAAAGAACGGCCCATTTCCTCTTGCACAAGCAGGACATAATCTTTTTATGCTAAGTGCTGTGCTTTGCAGAAGCACAGAAGAGCCTCCATGCACACACATTAAAAGCCTACCAATGTATTACACATTCTGCTTGGCGATGCTATATATTTCCAAGGTTTTTACTAGAGAAATGCGCTTGCTCTACCATAGTCAGACAAATATCACATCCGCCTTTTTTATTTTGCCAGCGTCACTGGCAAAATGGTTACAGATGGTAGTAGCTCAGCAGGGGCTGCACTCCCGCTGGGCTCGTTCTGTGGGACAGTGTTTGTACCTTCACCTGAGCCAGGCCTGGTTGTCCCCTCCCCTTTCAAGTTGTCCCCTTGCTGAAGGCCGCCCCTCTCACACCTCTGTGGCCTGAGCAGCTGCTGGTGCCGCTTCCAAAACCAGCTCCATTGAAATGAGCTGGATTAGCTTATGAATTGAAATAATTAGTCTCTGGTAAGCCCATTTTGACTCAGGAGGCCAGGAAGTGATGGCTTTGGCAGCAGACTGGAAGAGGCACAGGGGCAATCAGCCAGCTTGGGAGCAGCACCCTGCAACTCATGTAGCTGCGCCTGGAAGGGGCCTGCACATCCGGCCATGTTCTTCATTGTTCTCCTGATAGCACCAAGTTCCCAGGGACTAGTCGGTGCTGTGTTATAAGTTACTTAGAATAGCCATGGGATGAGCTGAAGTTCATGCGAGAGGGAGGAGCCGCTAGCAGAGGGACAGCTCTGAGCTGTGGCCTTGGGATGTTCCTTTCTGGAGCCGCCACTTTGGCATGAGCTGCCGATAACAACAACATCATGGAAGTTTTGTTGCCTTTTGGCCTCTGCACCTCTCATGCTCAAATAATAGCCAAAAGTGAGAAGTCTTTCACAGTGAAAGATTTATACCTGTCAGGCTATAAAGAGCAGGTCTTGCATTAAGGAGCCATTGAAAACCTGTGAATTGGAGTAGAGTTGCCATTATATAAGTATATATTTTTAAAGCGCATACACATACATTTTTTTAATAAAATCTTTGATTTAACCTTTATTTTCTTTTCTCGTTCAACAAGCAGCATATGTTAACTCCATTTAAATCAACCCCCTCTTAAAATACGACCTGTGTGTACGCATGTCTTATACCTGCATATCTCTGCAGAGCTCATCCCATGAGATGTTCCCTTTGGGGCCCTTCCTTCCTTCCCCATGATGGAAGGAAGCCTCATGTGAGCTACCTAGGAGGGCGAGCAGCCACGCAGGAGTGACATGGAGGATTGTCCACATGGAGGAGTTGAACTGCCTGGAAATCCAGAGGGAGCACATTAAAAGCTGGTTAAGTTAACTAGTACCACTGACATCAATGTACCTTTACAGGGTCTGACACCCTGTACACATTCGAAAGAGTGACCTGGGGTGTTTCTGCACAAATCTGCACATGGACCAATTCATGCACAGCGTGGGGTCATGGGTTTCCTGCTGCTAAGTTTTAATTTGAGCTGTTGTCCCCTGCATGCGTTGCTTGGTATAGGTTCAACCCCATGCCCATCTGGGCCAGCTAGCTGAAGCTTAAAGTTTTGCTTAAAGGCATGGCCAGACACAGTTTTCTGGCCACAGCAGTTGTGGGTTAAGCAGTTACTCTCCTCACGTGCCCTTTGCTGCTCATTCCCTCTCCTGGAAGCGAAGGAAACCATCACCTTGGCTCTGCGGGCTGAACTGTTTATCTGAGGGGTTTCCAAGCAGGGTGATTAATGATCCTACTTAAAAAACCCATAAGCTAGGGGTTGCAGACAGAACTTGGGAAAGGAGCAAAGTCGGTGTTAAGGCTGATCTAATGATTCTGTCAAGACAAGTATTTGCCAAAATTTGAAGATATTGCTCTGTCAGTGTACCTTCTTAAGAAATGTTGTAAGAAAATACCATCTGTCTAGGATCTGTAAAGGTTTTATTGATTTACTAGAGCCAGTAGTACTAAGCTCTTTTATATAAGTAGTTATATTTATTCAATGGTGTATCTAGTTATGAGTGTTCACAGTGTGCTGTTTAGTTACTTAGTGGTGTGTCCAATGTCTTAGGCAGAAGTGTGGACCAACACTTACCAGGGCTGCTATATAACATGGGGTTATTGGTAGCACAAATGCTTACTGTTAAGCAGCAGTATAAGATCTGCCACAGCAGCTGATAGTTTAAAATTTATGATGCATCATGTTGCCAATACAATTTCAGTTCCAAAAGCATACACACTCTGCTTAGTTTTTTTGACTTTGTACATAAAATTTTAGGCAAACAGAGAAGAGGAGCTTTAGGCTCGCCTGACACAACGTTCTGTCCTATTGCATCATAGGATGCAGATTATGTAGAGATGGCTAAAAGGTGCCATCTCCCTGCAGACACTACCCTGGCAGATTTGCAGCCTGCTGAAACCTTCAGAGAACTGAGGATATGCATTACAATGCAGTGTCGCCTGCAGGATGCCGAGCACTTTCAAGTTGTTTTCACAATGTAATTGCTAGAGTTTTTAAAATCAGGTAATAGCATTGGAAGACTAAGTGATACATACAAAAACCGCGGTTTATTTGTAGTGTTTTCACATTCCTAGTATTACGCGCTGTAAATCAGATCGTTGTCTAGTTTGCTAATACATGGCACGTTGTACTGCAATGTAAAACTAGAGCAGAGCTCTTACCATGTCTGGAGTCCTATTTCTTAATTGAATGCATATCACATGGCAAAAAAAGCAGCTATAATGTATATAAGGACAAAAGTGAACAGGATGACATTATGGAGAAAGGCACAATGCTTTTCCCTTTGACATCAAATGATGGAGTGGCCAGAATTCACATATTTCAACTCTTGTCATTCACCTATTTCATGCTAGTAATGGCATTTATTAATTTATGTTCAGCATTATAAAGATTAATAATTATAATTTACAAATAATATAACCTCATACAGAATTATATGTTCGAAATCATAGATGTGGGTTTATTATGACACTCTGGTAATGAAATCATGAAACACCTCAAAGACTTAAAATCAAAATTAACAGTTAAGTTATGAAATTGTTAGTTAGCCTCAGCTTGTTTGTAAATGTAGCCCCTAGTGGTTTTGTGTATCTGAGCCCTCCTGCACTAACGTTATCTCTGTGAACTCCTGGTAGTCTGATATCTGCCATTTAATAAACTAGGGTTTAAGCAAATGCCGAGTTTGCCACAGATATGTATTTCACTGCTTATGTTTATCTCAGAGAATTGTAAGCTTATATTAAGCAAATCAAATCACCTTTGGGAAACCCGTTAGCTCCTTTTACCCACTCTGACTTTTTCATGTTGACCCCTTCATTTTGAATATCGGCCTCATCCTTTATTCACCAATATATAAACCTGTCATCATGAAAACGCTTCCCAAGAGCCTTCCTCTTTTCTACTGGCTACAAGATGCTAGTGAATGAAGCAGCTGCCTCTTTTGGGGTATGTTCAGACTGCATATGCTAAGACCCAGCCAAACAGCCCCTGTCACATAGAGTAACCAAACTAAGAAAATCTCAATACAACGTAAAAAAAAGTGTAGAAGAGGGGCAGAAGCAGTAGCGATGACTAGAACACACTCCTAGAAAACTTACCATGCTCATAGCATAGCCAAGGGAGATGTGGGGTGGTGAGAGCGCTCGAGATCCCCTCAAAGCTTCGGGACAGGTTTGCTGTGGCCCTTGGGCTGCCTCCCCACTCCGTCGCCTGGTTATCTTCCCATGCTGCTGTATGAAATGCAGGCAAGAGCTTATCGTTTTCATATTGTAAATAAACTTTAAAAAATGGACAAAAATAATACAGTAACAGAAAGACAGCATAAATAGTAGGGCCTGCAACTTCTTTTTTTTTTCTGGGAGTGAACGCTTATTTGTCTATATGCTGATTTGCTTAGTTCAACAAGATAGTAAAGTTGTAAACATAACAAAAATAATATATTCGGAGTTAAGGAGTCTGCACTCTGAAAGCTTCTGGAAAGCAAGTGAGAAGGGTCCATTAACTCCATGCACAACAGAGAGGGCTCGACCTGAATTATTACCGCGGTGTGATGAGTGGGATGGGGCTCAGCGGGGCCCAGGCAGCAGCCCTGGAACGCTGCATGGAGGGGCTGCAGTCAAACCTGAGCACGAGGGTCGAGGACACTGTGTTTATAGTGAATGTTTATAATTTCACTGCTAATAGATTGTCATGTTCA
>NW_010579302.1:645765-682004 GCF_000705375.1 Tinamus guttatus | reverse complement strand
CAAGTCACCTTAGCTGCTGGTGTCCAAGGCAAAGTAATTGCATCTCCGACGTGCGGTGCGTTTTTGTTTGGAAGGTTAGTGCAAATATGATTTATGAAACAATTTTTCCTGCTTATGTCAGAGAGGCCCTTTCCTGGTAAATAATTAGATGTGCGTTTCTCCTCCATGGTGACATACGTTTTTGTGCAGCTGGATATAATTGCCTGCTTTTTATTACATAAAACTCTTAGGAAATCCTGCCTACTTCTTCATGAAGATTTGTTTGGAAACTGTGACATCATTTTTAAAATAGATTTTAGTTGATTTTTGAACAGTAATTTTTTGAACTGTGCTTATGTGTGTTCCCTGTGATCTGATCTTTTGTGCTGCTATGAAGCTTGCTTCCTCCTTTTCCATCTCTAAATGAGTTATTTGTTAATCTGGGATCAATGCATATGCGAATACTGTGTTGCATAACTGTATTTGACATGAGTGGAGGAGGGAGGAAATCTTCCTGTTCCTGTAATTACCACCTGGGCTTTCAGTTTGGCAGTGGGCAGCTCGGGGAAAAAAAGTTCTCCCAACCTACTGCTCTAGTTCTAGTTTTATCCCAGTCATCTGTCAAGCCAAGGTTTGTACGTGCTGCTTGTTTTCTTCCATCCTTTCATATAGATTCTTTCTGGACAGTTTTCAAACTTCAGTATCTAAAGTTACATAAGTAAATGATTACTTGTTTTTTTCTGGCTTTTTAAATCATTTACATACTGAATTAGATTCAGATGTCTGGTAGGTTTAATCTTTTAAATTTGAGATAATGCTCTGCCTTTGATTAGACATTGAATTCAATCAAATTTTCTCAGGGAAGTTATAGACTTTTCAGTGAGTTTAGTTAACCCACAATTCAAATTTCAAGTTTATACAAGAAAAGCTCAGCATTGATGAGTTACTGATTCTGAGAGAAATCAAGGTCAATTTATAACACACTGGTGTTCAGACAGTTCTAGAATAATCTAAATCAATTTTAGAATGCTGCTTCAAACAATATTTTTACTCCAGAAAATTTATAAACTTTATTTCTCCCCTTCCATAGTGTGGACTGGAAGTGGTTTTGTTTTGTTTTGCTATGCGGGAAAATGATACTCTAGTACTTACTTAATGTGAATTCTACTTTTGGAACTTGGCTTTGATGTTAACAGGAGTAGTAGCTGTGACAGTACCTTAGCAGAACTGCAGCTGTTGTCTATGATAACTTGTTTTTGAGTAATGACAGTATGAATTGTTTTCAAATGATTTTATTAAGTATTTTCTCTGATAAATATTGTGCACTGTATAGAGTAAACTTCTATTGTTCTCATTTATCAGGCAGAGTCATAAATTGGATTTTTGCTTAAATGTAGTCTGAAAAAACAGATGAGGATCATTCAATAAAAATTCGACAGCTTTTCTAAATGTATGCAAAGAGCACAAGTATATCAAGTTTGACCAGTAGATAAAATATCCACAGAAAATGTCCCTAACAATTTGAGGGCTTCCATAAATCCAGGACTCACTCAGAGGAGTTTTAGAGTCAACTCTGTAACAGGACAGGCAGACAGTTTAAAACTCTTCAGGCAGATGATTTCTGACAAGGTGGTCCAGAATTTAAACTGCCATGACCTTCTCCCAAACCTTAGATAACAAAGGCAGATTAGAAATAGTACTAACTGTAGTCATAAAAATCATCCACCCAGGCTGAAATCTTCCTTAAAATAGAAGTTACAGCCTTCTTGGGAGGATCATTCCTAAAGATTAACAGAGCATTCACTACTCGTAGTAAAAAAATGGGCCTAAAATTGGAAGGCATCATTTTATAAAGCAGATATGCCGGGGCAGAGACAGAGAGTCACGGAGAGAGGAAGCAAGGCCAACCCGAACATCTCAGAGGAAGTAATTAAGATGAACTTGGTGGGGGAGAAAAAATTGCCCTCTTGACATGTACATTACTGAGAGACCAGCAGGTCCCCGCAGTGCCTGGCTCTGGCGAGCAGAGACAAGACAGAAACAGAGCTCTGATTGTATTGATCCGAGTAATAAAAAATTTAAAAAGAATAAGAAAAAGATCCTTTTTAGAAGAGCAGAAGTGAGCCTAGGAAACTGATTGCCATATAGGTTGGTAGCTTATTGATCACTGTTCAGGATAGCTGAAAGTGAAATAAAGGATATAGGGAGAGGAGAGCCAGCGGCCTCCTGAGAAACAAATACATGAAGTCTAGGCAACGTATGGGAAATCTGGAATCTAGGTACCTACCTTCTTGATCTTAACCACAGCAGGGTATGTAGACTTGCATGGAGACTTACCACTAGTTACACAAATTCCAGGAGAGTTTTTCATTACACACAGCCCCTCAACCTGTCTAAAGTGGCTGGCCAACCACTGTCAACTGCAGTTTTTCACACGCATGTTGACATAGAAAACCACGTTGATAAATAGATGGTTAAGATCAATAGACTTATAGTGCCATTAACAGACATATATTATAGCATACATATAAGTGATTATTTATTCATACATAGAATAGTTCCCAACAGATTAGATGCTTTACAGCCTGTAAGAAAAATAGGCTCAATGAGACCTAAAAATGTATGTTATAACTCATCTGTGAAGGTTTGGAGAGGGGAAAAACCTTTCTCATATATTTACCTATTAAAAAGTATATTTCCATAACAAATGAAATACTGGCAGTCCCATGTTGTCCTCGGTTTAAGTGTTATTAATAAGTGGATGGACATGACAGTGGATTGACTTTAGAAAAGGGTATTGAAGGAGCCTTATGGAGTGCTGTAGAAGGACATTCCTGTTCTGGCTTGCTCTAATGCAGGATTCTGGGTGCAGCATTATCCTACCAACCACTGCAGGCCATGAAACAACACACATTGCTATGTTCATTAGAGATTTACACTGATAATGGCCCTAATTTGTTAATCTACAGTTAAGAATTACAATTAACGATTAACAAAACCTGCAGTTTTTGTTCACAAACCGGGAACATCTGCTTACAAGTTACATGGCTTTCATTTCAGATTGCTATAGCTACCTTTTTATTCTGAAATGATAGCAGTTCAGTAAAAAACTCATGCAACCAGTATGTAGGCGACTTGATTTAATATTCTCAGAATTCCATATATACTTCTCATATGATTTAAAAAATAGTGAAAAGATTGTTATATTTTCATATATAAGACAAATTTCAGCATTGCAAGTACTCTGGGTCTGCTATAAAAATGCTAAAGTGAAGGAGTTAGTAATGATTTTAGACTTCCAGTCACATATAATACTCCAAAACAGGAATAATCCATCTTTTAAGAATATAAGGGAGTAAAACTTACCTTAATGATAAAAATACCTGAGAAAAATCCTGACGTATTAAATGTTAGTGGCAAATAATAATCTGCTTTTATGTGTAATGCAGTATCGTTAGTTAAATCAGTTCTTCATAGCTTGTATCAAGCATTTGGTTCATGCAGGCTCAAATTCTTGTGTTTTCAAGGCCTTTTAGTCTATTTTTTTGCAATGTTTCTGACTGAGATATATTCAGTTTCTTACATATGTCTTGAAACATTCATTTGCCAGATTCATGCTCAGTGGGGTGGGAGGGAGGAGGAGAAGAGGGAGATTCAAAAATCTTACCAATTCCAAAATCTTACAATAGGCCATAGTCAGTTCATAAACTATAGATTTTTATGAGAATTGTGAGATGGTTTGGAGAAAATCTCAGAAGTCTTTTTAGCCACTGGTTGAAATATAATGGAATTCATCTGTGCAGGAGAAACACATTCTGTAGTTGTAATCTTAATATACTTGTCTGAAAGAGATTACGATGTTTATGGATATATATTATACCAGAAAATTCTCTTATTTTCATTCATCAGGTACAGTTATTGGAGAGTCTCCTCACTACACAGGGTAGAATCAACTACAGAAACACAGATTTTTTCTAGCATGCATTAACTTTGTACTTTTTGAGTCTTCAGTTGTCACTATATATTGAAAGAGTTTATTTTATTACAGCTGATATTCTTGTGTATTTCTGTATTCACAGGCTACAAGCTTTCCATCTCTTCTACAGATTGACTTCTTGGATATCTCACTCCAAGCCATCCCTGACAGAAGTTTTCTATTTCTGAACCAGTTGTTTTGGCCCTTTCACAGCTTCCAAATTAGTTTCAGATATCTACAACCCTGAATATTCAAGAGTTTATTGCTCTTTCTTGTCCTGCTTTGAGTGAAATCTGAGTTCCTTGAAGGTAGTGAGTGTTTTGTCACTGACTTCCTTGGGACTGGCATTTTGCTCCCTCTCCCCATACTGCTCGGTTGCTCTAACCCTTTTTGTGAGCAGAACATACTACTGACAAGGCAAAGTTGTTCATTATTCTGCAAAGCCATGATAATACTTTAAAGCATTTGGTTCAAATATCTTTTACTCATTGACATCTTCATAGATTTTCAAGGGCAAATATATTGGACCAAAAGAAGTGAAGCCTTACAATATCAGTGAACTTTTTGTAGGCTTCCATATCTAGATTGCTGGTTTCTGATTAAAACAGCAATGCCATGACTCACTGCAAAAAAAATCCTTCAAGTTTGCTTAAAAACATTTTAGCTGCTCTAACAGGTATGTGTAACACCTAAAATCTCTTTATGTAGAAAATAAATCTTTCCTATCTCTTTGAGAGTTAAACAGCCTTCTTTGGATAACCCCCTGCTCGAATCCACATATATATTCTGCTAGAGCACAGCTGCCACTAATGCCTGGCTCTAGCAATACAAGTAGCTGTACAACTGTGTAAGTGTATGCCCCAAGTGTTTTTTTTTCCTTTTTTCTTTTCTCTCTCTTTTTTTTTCCTTTTTTCTTCTTCCTTTTTTATTTTTTTTTTCTTTTTTTTTCCCCTCAAAGGAGCAATATTCTAACATAGGTCAGAGAACAATTTCTGAAAACTTTTATACGAAGTTTTCTATATGAAAGTGTGACTGAAGGAAAGCGGTCTGTTTTTTTTCTCACTTAAATCTGGCTTTATCTGCATATAAATATATAGAACAGTTTCTATAACTGCTTTCCTAGCACGAGGTGAGTCGTCTGTAGATAATAGTATACTTAAATAATTTTTCTTCCATAATATTAGAAAGCATTTTACAAAAGCAGTCCTAATAATTGCCACTTTAAAGAGGGAGAAAAAACAGAAATGTTAACTGATTTGTTAGGAGCCAAGCAATGTATAAAAGCAGTATGAAATGTAGCACCCTAGGGTGAAAGTCTAGCATCCTTTATGTCAACGATTTTGCTGTTCATTTTCATAGAGCAAAGGTTTCATCCCAAATCTCCTAACTTTTTAACTGTTAGGTAGCATATTTTGGTGTTTGTTACATTTGTCTGCACATGAGGTTATTGGTCTGACAGAGTGATAACTCTTTCTATTATACTTTGATTTAAATCTGAATCCTAGCGTGGACTGCTGTGATTAGCCATTAATGGCTAAATTAGCCATTTAAGGTTAAGATGGTTTTCTGAGCTTCCCTTGTTCCCCTAGAAAGGAAGAGAAGCAGCTCTGATGTTTTGTTTCCTCCCTATGCAGACAAAACTGAGTAACTGGCCCGAGCAGCAGGCCTGGAGTTTTCCCCACTTCGTGTGTCTGTTCCCACCACCGGGCACATCAAAGTGTGAGATGCACTTGGTGATGGGATTTATCTGAGTCAAAACTAACCTTTGGAAAAAAAAAAAAAAAAGGCTAATTTTCAGCCAGATCAGTTCTCTGAAACAACTTGCCCCAGCTGTACAAATGTTGGCATCGGCACGAGAGATGGGTATGTGCAGGAGTGGGCTGCAAGGAAAGGGACTGTAGGACTGCTTTGTTTTCCTGGTAGCACCAGGTTAAAGACTCTCTTGAACTCCAGTAAAAAAAAAAGCACATCCCCTGTTAAACAAGATGAATCCTACCTAGATTGTATGTACTAGCAATGCTATCCAGCATTAACTTCTTTAGCTGAAATGTGGTGCAATATCAGCACAACAGCAAGCTTTTATTAAGCTCACCATGACTGAGTCTGTTGTGACTAACAATTAGAGACATTTTATTATTGTAAGTGGGAATCCTGAAATCTGTCCTTATTTGTGATATCTTGCATACCAAGATGATGTTCACTTCCAAATTGTTAACATTTTAGGAAAAAATAAAATTGAAAAAGTCTAAACTGTCATCTTCTGATTTTATATATGATCTAGTTAAAATTCTCCTAGATACTTATTTATTTTAGTGAGAAGGCAAGCCCAAAAGGATTAAACCTTGCCTGCAGCTTTGCTTTTGTGCAAAAGTCAATTATGGCTGGCTAAATATCCCTGAGGTAAACATGTGTGAGGTTGATAATGCAGTTAGAATAGCAACAGCAGTTGTAAAGGAGACACTGGTTTTCATGGAGTTAACATATTTCATATTGCTATGGTGCAAGAAATTACAGACACTTCCAGTTTGGGAGCATCAATCAATTTTTGTTAACTTTCAGAATTTTTTTCCTGATGGAGCTAATATTACATTTAAAGACTGTATGTTCTGCATCTGTAAATTCTATTCCATTTGCTGAAGGACTCCTGTATAAAAGATGTGATTTAAAATTATGTTATTTACATGGTGCAGCTGGATTGATTGTGGAATGGGTCAAATTCTGCTGTCCTTAATGAGGAAAATATTGGCTAATGGCTTAAGTAAATATTATCTGAATTCAATGAATAAACATAAAGTCTCTTATACTAAGTATTCAGAGGAGTGGAAAGTGGTTCATAGCTTTTCCTACTTTGAGTGCACTTAACCATTCATGCTCACTATTACCATTTTCTTCTATATTTTGCCAAACAAAATGATACAACTTCAACAGAGACCTGCACACATGATGTACCATGATATTCTGTGGCCTAGTAGTTAAGCAGCTCACCTGGGAATTGCAAGCTCTTCACAGGTAGAGAAAAGAAGTGAAAATGAGTCCCCCCCCATGCTAGCTGAGTGCTTTAACCACTGACATGGGATGAAGGGAGGCAGGAGCTGCACTACAATTATCTTCCACTTGTATTTTGTTAAAAAGGCTGACCTTACTCCAGAAGGTACAGGACCATGAACTTGGAGAGAGAGAGAAAGGATGGCATTCCTTCATCCCTAGAGAGTGGGGAGACTTAGCACACTTCTTTGGCATTGAATCGCTTGAAATGACTCCTTACTAAGACGTTTTCCCAAGGAATCCCAGAAATCACAGAATGGGATTGCAGACTCTATCTGTGCACTGTTGGGGAGTCTAAAGCCAAACTGTGGTCTCTGGTTTTCCATAGTGCTGAGACAACCAATAACTTTGTCCTTTCAGTCTTGCTTTTCCTTGTATTTTAGCTTCTGTTCTATAAACTGTAGCTGGTATTATGACTTGGGATGCAGGGTATTCTATACGTTTTTTTTGAAATGGCTAGCTGGGCAAAAATAAGTAAACTTAACAGAGATGGATAATTTTACAACGGATACCATTTTAACCTCTTGGCAGGCTATGAAATACCATACTTTGGGAAATAATATATTTGCCACAGGTTAGCAGAGGAATTCTTCCTCTTCTCTTTGCCTTCCTGTCCACTCTGCCCTTCTGAAAATGTTAGGGTCATCAGGAAGGAAACTGGTGAGTGATACAGAGTGGTATGTTAAGCACACCACTTATGGCAAACTGTCTCTCTCTTATGGTGTCTCTCAATTCAGGTCTTAATGCCTAACATCTGAGTTACTCATTCAAAAACAAAGTGAAAAGTAAATATATATTAAAAAAAATAGAGATTAAAAGCACATATCTTTTAAAGCATTCAGGTGCTAAATCCTGCATATTTCAATGGGAATTAGGCAGCAAAGTATTTTTGAAGATCTAGGTTATACAGGCTCATTTTCTACACTATTGTACTGATATTAGCATCAGTATATTTTACTTGTGTAATGGAGTACAAAGGCTCAATTTATCAATTTTCCTCTGGGCTCATATTATTCATGTTACGGTGAAGTGTATTTGTACTTATCGATTCAAAGCTGTTTCAGTTCTGTGACCTAAACACAGCAAGCACAGGGCGATGAATCTCAAAAACAGTCTCAACACATGTTGAGATGTGATAGCAAAGGTGCTTCTTGTGAAGACCTGAAATTCTCATCAGTGGAAAGTTGATTGTGTTGAACTATGAATGAAATTATAAAGATGGAATAAGAAATCACATAGCATGGTGAAAGATGACATTAAGAGAACTTTAAAGCTGCAAAATCAAGAACACAAATATTGGGAAAATGCTAGAACTGGATCTGTCTTTGCAATCTTAACATGACCCCATTCAAAGGGTGTAATGTGAAAGTGTGTTTAAAACAAGATCTCATGTAACCTGTCACAGTTCCTGCCTAATTTAACACTCCAAATGGTTGATACTAACAAAATACATAATAACATATTATGTATAGATATTTATTTTAATTTTCTTTATTTCAGACAAAGCCCTTCCCCGGGTTGCTTTGCAAGATTCAAATGTCATCCTGAAGGTAGAAATTCTGTACTTCTCGTTATTTTTCTGTGGTACCCTTGCTAGTGTCAGAGAGCTTCCTAGCTATTAACTTATCCCACCTATTAATTTATCTTCAGTGTGTTCCTGTGTTAGAAGGCATCCTTATCCCCTTTTCTGCGGATAGAAGAACTGAAGTACAAAAAAGAATATTGTCAGAATTCCCATGATATCCTTAAAACAAAGTATTTGGATTTTTTTTTTCTCATATCACAACATTTTATAGTACTGTGGAGTGAGCTGGTAGTAAAGGTCCCACGGACTTGGGGAGTTTCTCTTGAGTGCTTCCTCCATCTGTATAATACGGACCCCAGGGTCCGCATAGCGACCATAAAATGAGCAGAACACAGTCACCTGCAAGAAGTCTGATTTAAGGGACTTCTGAAATTGTAGCACAGAAACTCTGTAGCAGAGGTAGGGCTAAAAATTAATGCAGTAGATGATGTGGGTGAGAGTCCAATTCATTCCACAGTCCTGCGTTGTGTCCTGAACTGGTAGGTCGTTGGCACTGCTCTAGGTGGAGGTGCCATTGGTGGGAAAAGAGAGTGTTAAATTTGGCATTATTTAACTATGTAACAATGCAATTTCATGCATTATTTTAGAAAATGCCATCTGTAAAGGAAACACAACTCATGTGTGAAGCTTGTAGCTAAAGCAAGCCAAGTGAGCAGGCCCGGGACCCCTTGAACCACAGCAAGAAGCACCACAGAGGGGGCAGTAACAAACTACTGCAGTGCAGCCTGGTGGGACGTGAGCCCCGTCCTTACCAGCATGAGAACAGTTAGCAGTAGGACAATGTCTGCAATTCTGCCACCTTGGTTATTTCAGGTCAGCTTGCTCTTTTTTAAGCTATTCTGTCCCCAGCATTAAAATGGCAACCCAGGTATCACCCCACACCACCTGCGTGTAACATATCAGACGTCAGCTTTGATAAAAACCTTTTTTCATTTTGTGGTATAGAATATAGTACTAAAAATATCATACCTTATTTCTTGTCTTTACATATTCTTAATACGCATCCTTAAGTGAAAAGATCAGCAAGGTGAAAAGAATTCCAGTGTCTTGGCTCTACTTTGATTATTCTAATTACACAGATTATAAAACTGAACCTTTTTGTATAAACCCTTCTTGTCAGTGAACATACTGCACCTTTTCCATTCTGGCAAATGTTCATGCAAGCTGTCTGAAGTGATCTGTGCATAGTTTAATTCCTTTTGAGGACATCGTTTGATATGGATATAAAAATAGATTACATCTTCTGCCCTTAGATGTTGGGAGAACTGATAGCAGTTGATAAGTATCCAGACATCAAAACTGAGTGGAATTAAAGCATTTCTGTTAGAAGCACAAAGAAAAGACTTGTGTTTTTCATGCAAGTAAATATAAAGAGGCTTTTTTTTTTAATACCTCCCCTGGATGTCTGTGCCTCTGACATGCTATAAGCAATGAACTGCTGTTTTAACGACCTAGGGGGTTGCTTCTAGAAGCGGTTGCCCTTGGTGAAGAATATATTTGCAAAGGATCTGAATGACCTTTTACTTTTGAGCCAGACAGGTGCTATTAGTATGTGATTTGCTGGAAAACTGCTAAAAAAGAAGTTACATTGTCTGCTGCTGCCTGTACAATTGCACTATAGGGATGTCTAAAAATGGACATTGCATAAAAATAATACAAATAGTACTAGCAATATTATTGTCTCAAAATTGCAGAATTATGATACTTTGTTAATATCACAAGGTTTATAAAAACATAGAAATTTTATAAAAACACTTTTTTTGTGTGTGTATTTTCTTTCATTCCAAATAGCAGTACACATGTAATTGCCGACTACACTGTCCTTGAGGAAACAAAGAAATTGTGCCCTGCTTTGTTTTAGTTAGTTGTCCTCCTAAAACAGCAGCCTGGAAGTGATGTGCTTGGCCCAATGCAGTTTTCAGGAAATAATTTGTATCTCGGTTTCATCCCTAAAATATGGAATATTCCTTGAAATCCTGAAGTTGTAAAGGGGCAGAGAACGTCATTTCTCACCTAAGTGTAGTAATGGTAGGCTCCTCGTAACACATTCATTGTGGTACAGCAGATGCAGCATGACCTAAAGGATGGAGGTGCACAGGAAAACAAGAAGGTTGGACTATGCACTTATCACAGGGGAGTTTTAAAAACAGTGGAACTGGAGCTGTATTTTCATTGGTATTTATTTCCACATTAAAAAAGGTAAAAAAAAGAAAAAACCTGAACAAACAAACAAACAAAACCCAGTTCCTAAATAATCAGAAATACCTGGATAGGAATGATATGAATTTTATTACGGAGCAGACTGTGAAAGCCATAAACTCACATGAGATTTTATTCTGTAAAACAAGGATTTGTGATCGTCTCCCTTTCTGCGATGCATCTGATCCTGACACAGGCGGGAGCCCTGAGTAAAATTGACTGTTCTCTGATCAAATAGAAAAACTGTTTCAGGCAGTTGGTATTATAAGGCAGTGGTCCTCTACTGATGGGAGGTGATTACATTTAAAAAAATCATAAAGCTAAAACAAAAAAAGAATGTAGCTGTTTGCAGGTTTCAGGCATCTAGGATTCAGCTCTATTCAGTTCAATTTCCTTGAGGATTTGACATTCATTTTTCTTATTCTCAGGACTGAGCTTGCACACTGGCTAAATTCCTATTTTAATTATCTCATATCCATACCTGCATAGAAAATCCAGGATTGTGCCCATCCAAACAATATTTGAATACCTTTTGGAGACTGGTAAGTACTTATTCCCTAATCACACTTCTTCCCAGCAAATGAAGCAGAGGACTTATTTTGGGGTATTGTTAAGTTCTTTGCGGCCAAGCACACTATTCTGTACAGGAAAAAATATTAACCAAAAAAGCCAGAAGATATGGTCATCTCATCTCATTTCTATAACCTGGACTTTCAGTTTGCTTTCCATTTACAGACTGGAACATATTTAAGCTCCCATCCATGTGTAGAAGTGCCTTTAGTAAAGCACCTTCTTTTGGGAGGTTGCATCTTGGGCTTCCAGGATTCCTGCATTATTAAAGTCTACAAGCCTCAATCCTGCAGGGTGCTGCACACTTTGACCCTGATATATCAGTCACTGAAGCATTTTGTTGGAAGCATTTCCCAAACCTATATACAAACACACTTGTCTTTTTGTCGTTTTAACTGTAATTGACAGGACAACAGAGCAATATCTGAGCAAGCTGTTAAAAAGCAAGGATCACCCCAGCAGTAGGGGAGATAAGACTTCATTTTTTTACTGAAAACAACCTGCGGGTTATTTTGAAGGCTGCAGTACAATGCAACTCAAAATCAGAAAGGATGAGGAATAGCTTATATGAAAGGAAATAAATATTTAAGTGGAATGTGCTTGTTTATTTTCCAGTGTTTATGACTTTCAATTTTTAGTTCTTGTAGACCGCTCTGGCAACTTCGATCAAGAGCCTTGCCAAGGAGGATAAGGTATCGTTCTCCTCATTTTGTATTGGCGTAGAGAGCTGAGATGACTTGACCAAGCTCAGCGAGCACATCATGGTATAGCCATGCCTTGAATCCTGAAGAAAGGCAAAGGAATAACAGCTTTTGTATGATGAAAGGGCTGTAAGAGGAAGGAGCGCTCTGGGATGAGGCCTGTAGGCAGCCGAAGCTGATGAGCATTTGCTGAATTGCACCTCAGAGAAGATGGTTCTTGAGCAAGGCAGATCATTGCGTGTGTTAATGTTTTGTGCTAAGGTTAGCAAGGTGAACTTGATTTTTTAGGAGATGTGTATGTTACAAATATGCATACATGTATATGTGTGCACATATATAGTGTTTAGATTCTGCGGAAATCCTGAATGATGCAGCAGCTGTCTGGGAATTCATGCTGTCAAAAAGCATGCTAGGATGTTACTTGAAAATCCTTTGGTAGATTGTAATTGGCAGGTAGGCTTATTTCTTCAGCACACCAGCCTATCCCAGATGGAATGATGCAGCAGCTGTCTGGGAATTCACAAGAGCTGATATGTGTGCCTGCCTCATATTGCTTTTCGAGGAACTTTAGCTAATTAAACATGTTAGAGAAGTTTACTAACTGCCTATAAAGTGATTGCTTCAATTTAGCTAACTACTTTTGGTGTCAAAAAGCATGCTAGGATGTTACCTGAAAATCCTTTGGTAGATTGTATTTGGCAGGTAGGCTTATTTCCTCAGCACACCAGCCTATCCCAGATGTTTTTTTTTGGACAAACAAGTGTTGAGGTAGCAATATCTACACTAATTATTAATGGAATGGCCAAGAATCTAAGTGATTAATTTAGTTTTCTGTTCCCCTTGTGCAAGATTTTTTTTTTTGATCAGAAACACAGTTTTTATCCAAACTGAACATATTCCAGTTTGCGCATGAGAGAGGAAAGGGCTGTTGGGGCTGCCTTGGTCTCTGGGTTGAGTCAACATCGCACAGCAGAGAAAGCCAGTGTCCGAGTCCTGTACCTGCTGCTACTCCAGAATGTGCTTCCCTCACTATCTTCTGTTAAAGCTGTTCTGTGTAAATAAGTGTGTATATATATACTAGATTTCAGAGAGAGAGATACTGAATTGGGTCCAGAAAGGATGGAAGTTATTAGTACTTTCCTTGCTAGTTGAATACCTTGCACTTGGGCTGAATAGTCAAAACACTTTAAATGTAGGAAGAAAAATATGTGTCAAAGCCTCAGGGAACCGAATTTGTTAGGTGTTAGTGACAAAACGCGTGAGAGAGAAGAAATAAGCATAGTGCCAGGAAAAGGAAGGCAACAGTTAACTCCAGGGCTAGGCAAAGTAATACACAGCACAAGCAGCAAGGCAAGGATGGCAGAGGAATTTTATCAAGCTTTATCAAAGGACAGGATTTTTTTTGCTTCTCCCTCATATTGTGGCCCCTGTGTCTCCCTCTTCTCTCTCTCTCAGTGTGTTTATTTCCTCTTTCGTTTTTAGCACAGTGTGGCAAACAGAGAGGAAGCTCTTTATGCTAGATAGATACTTTTTGCATATTTTGAGCAAGAAATCCGCTCCTGGTTAAGCCAATTAGTGTTTGCTCACTTGAACTCATCTCCGTGCTTGTTGGTTTGTGGTTGCATTCTTTCCTACCCTAACATCAGACAGAAAGTGAGGACAGGGACCGAAAGCAACTTTATTTCTGATTTACCTGCCACTTGTGGGTTCAACTCTTAACATTTATATTCCATTAATATTGTAGTTTCTGGACTGAATGAATATGAAATCTAATCTGTGCTCTCCAGGGGAAATCACTGTAACATTTGAGCATGTTACTGTTGAAGGGATTTGGGTCAAATATTGATTTTTTTCAGTATGCCAGTATCAATCAGTGTATTTTAATTTAATACAAAATACAAGGAACTGAGACTTCACAGAGACTAGTGTTATACAGATATGGACTTCATTTTCCCAGGGCTACTATCTCTCAGTCTTTTGACTGACACAGGGAACAATAGAGATAATTTAGTATTTTAAGAGACAGCTAGTCTGCTCGATTGAGATAGTTCATATTTACATGGGTTCTGATAAAACTGAGAAGCAATCTTTTAGCTGAAGACAGTCCAGAAAAGTCTGAGCAAGGCAGCCTCCAAAAAGTAATGTTATAGCTCAAGGGATTGGGTTGCGATGGGAAAACTGGTAGAGGGGAACTGATTTAGTAGTTCATTATTGTGGTGCATAATAAAGCAAGGGTCAGAGATGCCAGATCTAGAATGTTTCTAGCAGTAAACTTAAAATAAACTGGCCTTGCCAAACAACAAGTATAAATAGAGAATGAAAGCCAACAAGTATATATGAAACTAAAGATTCCTATCAGACATTTAATACTCAAGTAGCACTACTAGGTTCACAGAAATGATGGACTCTTCTGGACATTCAACCGAATTCCAGATGATTTCTAAATACATATATATATATACTATTGACACTAAGAGATAATACAGAGAGAAGGCTACAGAGATGTGAGAATGGATTTTGCTGATTAATTTATAGGGGAGAAATTGAGAAGTATGTGTCAAAATTGTTATTAACCAAGTTTGAAATCTTTGATCTGTTATATAGGATATGATGGTTTTATTTGAAAGAGGTGAAATGAAATTCCACGTTGCTTCATACATCTCCTGTTTCTATAATAGGTTATCTAGGGTCTAATCCTGTGTTGTATCCTCAGCATGGGGATTCTAGTAATTCTCACAATATATTTCCAATAGATTTCAGATGATGATGTCTGTTCTGTCACTAGTGAGCATCTGCTCTTGCAAGCAGATTCACTGAGATTAGGCAAATTACTCAAGAGGGCTGACTAATTTCAAAAGGAGATCCACAGTCTTGGTCTACTTTGCAAAGTTAGATTGAATTGTGTCTGAAGAGGAATAGAGACAAAACAAAGCATCTGAGAAGACTCTCAAAGCCTTCCATGGATATGCCTTCGTTGTAGGCTAAATTCAGATTCGTATTGCAGGTTTACCTCAAATCTACCCAGCTATTCATCTACCTTTAAATCCATGCCTGCCTGTCTGTCGAACCTGGACATATTTGCTCAAAAGTAGCTATAGGAGAAAGTCTGTGTTTTGAGGAAGGGTCTAACCTACCCACTTTGCAATGCCCATGCAAGTGAAATTCACTTTGTTTCTCCAATGCCTTTCACAGAGTTTGGGATCTTTTCCCTTCTTCCTCATCTTGTACTCACCAGAAACTACCTGCATGTGTATTTGCATATGGGTGTCACTTCAGCCTGTGTTTCTGATGCCCTACCCCATATCTGAATGGCTTTATTCAGCCCTGAAATACCAGAAAATCACTTAGTGCAAAACCATGCTAATGTCATATATTTAGTGAGAGTGAACAAGTCTATGTGGACAGTGAAGTACTGTGGAAAGCGAAGGTACTTTAGTAGGTACTTTTAGAAGGTGCTTTACTTCAGAACAAAAGAAACAGGACATGGTATAAAAGTCTGAGAGACCTGATATAAATAATAACAATGAGCAAGTTTGGCAGTTAACCATCCACCAAAGGCCTGTGCAATCCTGTATTGTTGCACATGTAGAGATCACCCTCATCCACAGAGTTTGGGGCCGATCTCTCTTTCAGGTGAAAGTCTGTGATCAGCAGCGGAAAGCCCTGAAGTGGGAGATGGGAAGAAGGGACCAGTCCTGACATGACCTGATGAGCTGGGCTTTCTCCTGGACCAGGTTCTAAGCATCTGCTGGAGATGACTCTAGGGGTAAAGAAGCAGCAGAGCCACAGTCACACAGCAGTAAATGTCTGCTGCTATCTTTGAGACTGCTACTGAAGAGATGACAGCAAGAGTGGAAGTCAGACCATCACTTCCCAGACCATCAACAATGCAATAAGTGCTAAAACAACTATTGCACTGTCACCTCCAGGTCACCTCAAATGGAGTTGCAGGGACATGGTAGGGCTTTTCCTTTGACTTCTATTCATCCCCTGTACTGTATGGTCCATGACAGATCCGCATATGTATTAAAGACTTAAGCATGGAAATAGCAGTTTATTCTAGCTATGTCTAAACTGGTTGTGGAGCTTTCTGCTCCTAAGTCATTACTCAGGCAGACTCTTATGCTGACTTTATTCTTACAGCAGTGTCCCAGACAATGCAAAAATCTCAGAGACTGTGCTAAATGAAAATGTCTCTTGATGTTTGTCATATTTCATCTCCTTCTGTTCTCCAGCCATAGGGCTGAGAAAGGGAGGTGATTTATTCTATTGCTTGCAATCTGCTGTACCTTAATCCAGCACCCTACTAATATATGTGCAAATTTTCCCCATTTTTATTTGGCTAGTGTTGCTGATAAAATTTTATTTTACTTAGAAGGAACTGAAAACAATCAACAAGGTTCCTGGATGAAAGAAATTTCCAGCAACCACTCCAGTTAGCTACCAGCCTTGCTCATTTGGTGACAAGATGATGAGTCGGCAAGTCATGGAATCCATCTCTCAAATAAATAACTAGTTTGTTATTGTGAGTCTGGAAAACTTCCTCTCCCTTCCAACTAGCCCTGGAAACGGTTCCTCAATCTGATTTCCCCGATATGTCCTTTTTTTTTTTTTTTACTTTTTGCCTTCAGCTCGCCTTAAAGGTTTTTCTTCCTCAAATTTGTTGCATTGACATTGTGGGCTATGCAGGTCAGTTACATACTGTTTAAATATACCTTTTCCACCTGTCAAAAGATCTTGCAAGGTTTAACTATTTAGTACTTAATTGTGGATCTCTTAGCACCAACCTTAGGTGCTCTCTGGTGAGTTTCCTACACTGTTGCAATGTGGTTTCATTTTAACTGTTTATTCCAATCACACTACCAAAATTAAAGGATCCTCGGTATTTTTTGTTTGTTTCTTTGTGGTCACTAAATTACCCAATACTGAAAAATCACAGAAGGTTCCTCCGCTTCTGGTTCGTATAAGTACACATCATGGTATAGACACCACGTAATGCACCTGCATCAGGAACCTCAGCTCCCATGGAGTCACAGGAGCCTCCAGAGCAACCAAAGAACTACAGAGAGGAGAAAGTGAAGGAGAACTGAGCAGGAAAAATAGAAATAAAATGTTAGTTCCACATGCTGCTACATAATGTGTTAAAAAGTCTGAATTGCTTGCTGCAGGCTTGATCGACTATTCAGTGAAAGCCAGCTTCTAGATCCGCACTCAGATATGTAAGGTTGGTGTAGATACCTGCTCGCTTCTCCTCTGCCCCTCATGCCCCTTTAATAAGGAGAAAATTGATCCCCAGTTTCTGAATGAAGGTCTGTAGCTAGGAGAGAGCATGGTCCCCCTGACTGAGGAACAGCTGGGGAAAAATGAGCAGACCATATGTCGGGGAGCAGCAGCCAAACACTGGGACAAAGCTGTGGACCACTGCCAAGCTATGGTTAAAGTCACAGCAGTTAGGGTGAGGGAGGAGGGAGATTGCTCGGAAATACCCTTTCAGAGCCCTGCACTGGCCTACATTTTAAGGAATGGAATATATAAATTCTGAACAAAAGAAGTAAGAGGACTTGTTCTTGGAAAGCTACTTAGAAAAGAAGAAAGTCAAGTGGATCTGAATATCCTTGTCAGATAACTTGTGTAGCTCCCTTATGCTTTCCTTTTTATCGCCTGCACAATCACTTTCAGGAAAAGCCTAGGTAATTCCAGAATTTTATCTGCGGCATCCACTGGATACCCATTTCTTTATTTCTGCTTTTCCACCCTTAGTCCTTGCTCTCCCCAAGCCAATCCATCAGTGTTTCTTCTGGGATCTAAACTCAGTGGCAGAATGGGGTCTTGTTAGGCTAATATAGCTGACAGCTGCGTAGCAATTCTGCAGCCTCTGGAAGAGGAGCTGAGTTTGTGAAGACTTTTATGCAACAGGAATTGATCTGCAATATGTTCACTCTGAAACTTTTTTACCACCTACCTAGAAACTGATTATATACAGCAGTCTGTTCCAGGCCCACCGAGGAGGGCCTCGCTGGTGATGTATAGTTTTATTAGGGGTGGAATGGAGAGCTGAAGCTAATGAACTCAGCTGGCTCCGTGAGAGATTACCAAGGAGCAGCAGCAGCTCCAGGCAAATACAGAGATGCAGGCCCAAAATGTAAACCTCTAAAGCTGTAGGGCATAGCCATTTTTTTCATATGAGATATTACTGTGAGTTGGGACTGTTGGGAGCCCTGGCCTGTACTAAGTACTTAACTTTTTGTTAAGTCTTAATCAGACAGTACCCACCTGATTTGTCTTACTCTATGCACATGGTGCCCAAGTGTTCATGACCAACTTGATAAGAGATGAAGCAGCTTAGAATCCTTGTTTTACCAAAAGTCAAAGTTGTAGAGTGGGGCAATTTGTTCTGAAAAGAATATAGGGATATTCTTAAAAACTGCACTCTAAGTTTTAGTAAGAATCACATTCATCATAGTCCTAATTACATTTCTTTAATCTAAGAGAGCTCTTCTGGAACTTCGTGCTTTTAAAGGGAGTACCTACTTAGAGAAGCTTAAACAAAAATAGTGAAACTGTTCACATTAATCAGTTGCGACTGATTGAAATGAAACATAACTGCCTGCATTTCTGATACTTCTATGTCTAACAAACCTAAATGAAAGCAATTGGAAAAAAAATCTTATGTTGCCTTTCACACCTTCTTAGTTATTCTTCTGCAATCAGTCATTTTAGATTGTAGATAGCCAGTGCACTATAGCTTGTCATATATTGACTTATAATGCTAAAGGGAAAAATAAATGAGAATATACTTCTGGAATGGCAGTGTTATCTACAAAATTTCTTCTTAAACATGCAAAACAAAATGGATTGTTAGAAGTAATCCCCTGAGGATGGTGCTTCTTTCGTCAGTTTTCTACCACAGGATACCCTGCACTCTGACAGAATATTGCTCATTAATCTCCAAGGACTGACCAGTTTTTCAAAACAGTCACTCAACTATGCTGTCACTGTTTATTTTTTTAAGCATTGTGAGTGCCATTAATTGCTTACTGTGGTTGGTAATAGCAGTAATCCTCTTCGAATGGGACATTAACTCCAAAACAAGTCATTAGTCTGTATACAGTAATTAATGTTTACTTTTCAGGAGGTAACCATCACACCTTCATATCCCTGGAGATTTAAAATATTTCTCTTTAATATTTGTATCCACATTAAAAGATATTCTTTACTAAATATTGTTTTATTAGCAATCACTTTCATTTGCAGCAGTAGACATAGAAAAGTTAAGGGCATTTGACCTTCACTTGGATCATGGAGAGAGTTTTTTCCTTTTTCTCTTCCCTCCAGCTTTTTGCTGCCTAAGGCAGGGAAAAGGAATGGAGGCTTCAAATTGCTTCCTCTCAGATGAGTGAGATGTGACCATGTTTGGTCATATGGAGGGAATACCTGGAGTCATCTTCTGCAGCAGAGCAAAGGCCTGAGAACATCACCCTGTGCATAGAGGGATCCCAAAAGAAAGGGTGCTCATGACTTTATTTTTTCTTCTGCCCTAAGAAGCTGTATACCAAGTGCTGCTGCTCAGCAGAACAAGGGACTCCAGTAAACCACTTAATTGCCTACATCAATAAGTACTTCAGCTCATGGAGGAGAAGAGAGGTAGGGGTATTGTACTGAATAAATGCGTGTTCTGTGTCGATTTAAGGCAGCTAGCAATTCTACTTGTCTTCATGCTTGGTGTAGGAAGCCAAATGGGTCTGGAGGAAGCAGTGGCGGATCTGGAAGAGAGGTCGGTAGCTGAAGTATTTTGTGTGGTGTTGGTTAGCAGATGCTCTCTAATTGGAGAAACAGCCATTCCTGGTGCCTGCTGAAGATGAATTATGTTTGTTTTCACATTTAGAAAAGCAGTTCTTCCTTTGTTTTATGTCTGAAATGAAATAAATCCCACCTGTGAAGTAAACATCTAGTAAGTGTATTTAGTTGAGATTTTCAAAAGCACTGCATGATTGAAGCTACATAGTTTCACTAAAAACCTGAGGAGTCTGTGCTTCTAGGCTGCTAACACATACTAGGTATGCCTGTTTATGTTGGATTCCTTAGAGTGGATTCATGGGTAGCATAGCTCAAATTGAAGGGGTGCTTTTGTATATCATTCCTCCAGGACTAAAATGTAAGCCATTGACACAGTCCCAAATATTTTCTGTTTCTGGAATGTGCTTTTTCAGAACAGTGCTTGGTGGTAGCAAAGGGCACTTCCCAGTGGCAGCTTCTGCTGGCTGAGAAATTAGTAACCTGGAGATGTTTGTAAGTCTTGCCTGGTTTGCTCAGAGATAGTAAACATTCAGACAAAATTACATGCAAGTCGTACTCCCTGCAGAAACTTCAAATAAGGCACTGGAACGTCCTAACCCTGCAGCAAATATGAAGCTTACTTCACCACCGTTCCCATCTAACTATTCTTTATTATTTGTTCACATATTCTAGGCTACCTATCTTTTTTTAATCACTTTGCCTGTGGTCACCATGGAGTTTGTAGAAAAGACAAGTGTTAAGTCTCATTTCAAGTGCTTAGCCATGAGGTCATTTGTGTAGGATTCTTTGCTTAATGTTGTTGACTAGCAGTAGTTTATAATGCTCTGTACACGTGAAATTCCCACTCCTCTTTTCTAATACATTTCACCTATTTCAGATTTTGGGCATCTTGCATTATTTTCACCTTTACTAGTTCCTAGGACTATATTCTTTAGCATTTTTTTTTGCTTTTATTTAGAAATATATTGAACAATAAAAATTGCAGGGGTAGAGAATGATAATACTTATTCTGATAATGGTATAACTGCATACAGTTAAGAAGAGGAGTTTTCCGAATAAATCAGAGTGATTTTAGACGTCACACTTTATTTATCCAGATTTTTGGAAATTTTGATTGCTGAAATCTTTATCTGTGATAACCATGGTGACTTGGTTATAAATGCACTGCAGTATAAATCATAGTAGAAAAGCTTATATATTTTTATATAACCTTTTTTGTTTAAAACTACGTAACTAAGTATAGCTGGGTTTGAAAAGAGCCTTTATTAAGTTGCTTGCTGGCCCAGGAAGACACTTTTCCTGTCATGATACTACAATATTGATTACAGTTATTAGATGTAAGGGCAGAGTTAAGGTTGTTAGTTATATAGTCAAATTAGTGCTTAAAACTATAGAAACACGTAGGAAACTCAAGTCATCTGTCTGCATCAGTGTTTAACCGAGAGAAGTGCTCAACTCTGTAAATAAAATCTTTTTTGGATTATTCTCAGATTATTTGACTGGAGCTCATGAAAAGAGGCTTTGTTTGTTTTATGGATTTATATACAGTTTCTCTAAAATAATCTATTTGTAAGTGAGCCAGTAGATGATATTCGGCCATATGGGAATTGCTAGTTTTCTTGCTTATTTTTTACTCTGGAATAGAGGTGAGTCTGACTCATTGTCCTTGGTAAATGAAGTTATGTGCTGCCAGGAAGGATACAGCCTGAAAAAGGGAAAATGTGGATCTAAAAGAAATAAAAAATTGCATAATGGTTATACGTAAAATTCAAGGAAAGCAACGTCCCACTGTTGTATTACTTAGGACTCCTGATTACAGATCTGAATCTCACACACAAATAGATGGGGCAGGTGGGGCTGAATGTGTGTTTGCTGAGAGAATCTTGCTGCAATTTAAGCATTTGTTTTGCGTAAAAGCAATAGTGCTAAGTATACTGAAGCAAACAATATTATGGGAATTATTTTTCAGCAAATACTCTGGCAAGATGTAGGTTCAGTCATCTGCAAAATACCAATAGTATTTTAATCTTAAATGATTTTATTCTTAAAATAATTCATAATTTTTCTCTGTCCTTCTTCAGTTAGACATTTCATCCATGATGCAGGAGAACCTTGATCAGTTCCTTGTTTTGCCTAAGGGAATCTGGAGCCCCAGTTCTTAATACCTAAGGCTGTGGGGCAAGAGAAGGGCTACTTTTGATCTTTCTTTTTGGATCTCTGAATTGGATATATAATGAAAGGAAGGAAATAACTGTTCCACTTCTGCTTATAAGGTATTTCAGAGGAGTTTTTTTCTCCAGAAGTTAATTTCTGAAGAAAATCTGGCTTTTTTTAATACCATTCGATGTACTACATGACACTCTTGCAAGTCTAGATAATATCACTTGGAAATGCTGCATTTTTAAACTTGCAGAGTGTAATGGTCTGAGTCTTGAGTGAGTGAAGGGGTGGTGGTTTCATTTGCTGTTGAAGAAGGGCACAGGACTCACTTTGGACTCCATTAGATGGAGGTCTGCAAACAGAGTAACCTTCTGTTGGCATCTGTTGAAAAGCAAAAGGAGCTGATTTTAACATGTGAGGATGAAGGAGGTGTAATCTACATGCAAGTTTTGAAATGTTTCCCCCTCATTTTTGTCCCAGAAACTCAGTTTTATTGGAAAAGAAAGCAAAATATAAGGGCTATATTTCTTTTCAGAAAGCGTCAGGATTTGACAATGCTTTCAATATTCACCACAAATGACGATCACTCTAAAGTAATGCTTCCTCCTGAAGTGAAGGAAAGTACTCCAAGGCCAAGAGAATTCAAAGGTTATTCTTGTATTGAAAGAAGAGAGTGACTTAATTCAGAAGGCTTTCTTGAGACATTCTGGTGCCAAGTGTCTCTTAGAAAGAGCAGATACACCTAAGACTGCTTTGAGGCAGCATAGCAGGGGGCAACAATAAGCATGTTTTGGGAAATATGTTGTTTTTTTAATCACTAAAAATCTATAGTGTTTGGTAACTTTTCTGTTTGTTTGTTTGGGTTTGAGATAGATCAAAGACTTCCTCTGGAGATGAGGAGAGGTATCAAGCCAGGCTTCCCCCATTCTGTAGCTGCTAGGCTGTTAGTGAATAAATGGAGGAGGAGAATGCGATATTTTTAAAACTAACTTTTGAATAAATGTTTTTAGCAGGTGTTTGAAAAGAAAATATTTTATTTCGATATAAAATAGAAATTTTGTGTTGGATGAAACATTTACTGTTATTTTTTCAAGGTGAGTAACTGAAAAATATTCTGTCCAGGTTGATCTGAGTATGTTCTAATTTTCAGTTTAGCAGATAAAACAAAAATTCCTTATTCACTGCATACCATTACCTTGGTGATGGATCCCTGTTGTAAAGATATCAATATGTTTGCAAAGTTATTATGAACATAGTTGCATGGCCATTCTTACCTCTGGGGAAAAAAAGAAAGTTTGAAATGGCTGCAATAGCAAAAGAAGGGGGAAAAAAAGAGCAAAACAAACAAAAATTCAGGCTAATCTGTCATTACCATTTCCTTTAATAACCCTGTTCAGTGTCAAACTGAGAGAAGCAGTGGGATGGGTGACTGCCCACACTTGCCCTCATTACCTGGCTCCCATTTCATCAGTTTTAGAGAAGCAGAGGAAGTTTTAAGACAATGTTCTTCCAATTTTCCTTCTCAGCTCTAAGGAGCTTTCACATGCAGCAAAACTCCCAGGGAACTTTCTTATTCTCTAAGGGAACAGAGGAACAGATCACATAGATAACGTGTGTTTTGACTTGGGAATTGAAGTGAATGTGTCCTCTTTAAGTGTAGTCAGCAATAGGAAGTGATGTGAAGGCAGGAATACTTTAGTGTAAGAGCAGTGGCAGCCCAGGAACATCAGTCTGCATAGAGCTGGTGCTTTGGATAGTTACAGAACCATTATAATTCAGGATTTCAGTAGCATATAATGCAAGTCTGTGGAGACCCTTCTGTTCTCACTAGGATGAGAGAATGAGAAAAAAATTATTTTACAAGTTTGGCAGAACAGAGCCTGTGGCAAGAGGCCGGAGGGAATAGTCTGTTTCATTAAGTCAGCTTGATTAAGTAAGTTTTATCAGGAATGTTTGTGCAATTGTAACAAAGCTGAATAAACAAAGTAGATAAAATTTCCTGAAGAAGCAGAAGTCAAGAACTGGGGGATTGGAAGGCTCTGAATTTGAGGAGAAAGCTGAGGCTGTTGCAGAGCACTCCCCATATATCCTTATGTGCAAGTTGCTGATCATTCTACTGGAACTGGTGGAAGTTCAGAATATCCATCATCTTTCAGGATTTGTTTTACACCATCTAGGTGACATGATCTCAGACCTTCAGACGAAGTTCTTGAGTCTATCTCTATGCAATGAAGCACCTGAAACAGTGCTTAAATCTTACTAGAGTCAAAACAATTTGTCAGCACCCAAAGAGGAATGAACTTATCATAGAATCATAGAATGCTTAAGGTTGGAAGGGACCTCTAGAGATCATCTAGTCCAACCCCCCTGCACACGCAGGGTCACCTAAAGCACGTGGCACAGGACTGTGTCCAGGCGGGTTTTGAAGATCTCCAGAGAAGGAGACTCCACAACCTCTCTGGGCAGCCTGTTCCAGTGCTCTGTCACCCTCACTGTTAAAAAAAATTTCCTTAAGTTTCTGTGGAACTTTTGGTGCTTCAGTTTGTGGCCATTTCCTCTAGTTCTGTCAGTGGCCACCACTGAAAAGAGACCAGCACCATCCTCTTCACTCCCTCCCTTGAGGTGTGGATCAAATCTCCTCTCAGCCTTCTCTTCTCCAGGCTGAACAGGCCCAGCTCTCTCAGCCTCTCCTCATAGGCCAGATGACTTAGCTTAACTTAACTTAACTTAAATAACTTAAATAGTTTACTGAAATGGAGCCCAGAAACAGTAGAATAATCCTTTTTCCTCTCCTCTCCTCTCCTCTCCTCTCCTCTTCTTCTTTATTATTTCTTTTTTCCTTTCTTTTCCATTTCCCTATTCCTGTAGAGTGTGTAGCCACTGTTCACTTTCCTTACAAGAGGAGGGCTGGTAGTTCGGTAGTCACACTGCACACCCTCAGCCCCCTGAATCAAATGCTGAACTGCAACACTGAAATGAGCACGGGTATGGCTTACTCTTTCCTAACCCTTCACTACCTTGTTAGGATGATAATATTATTTAAGTCTAATGTATCACAAAGAAATGGTTACATTGTTATCCAGTGGAGACCCCATAACAATGCCACCGCGATTGCAGCTTTAATGAGGAACTGCAAGATTTCAATGGCAGCAAGAATTCATTGCTAGTCTATGACCCCATGATGAAACCATTACAATGTAGTTCGAGATATGAAGTTATTATGGGAAAACTGTTTCATACCAAGTCTACAAGGACCTTTTTGATGGTGCCATTATGAAGCCATTACAATGTGGGGTTATGATGGCAAAATGGTTTCAATGAAACCCTATTATGGTTTAAAAACAGAATTAAATGGTGTCAGGGGGAGTTATTCCTCCTTTTAAAGCCTAAAGAAATTAAACAGGATCTCTCTCCAAACCAAAACAAGGAACCATTAGAAGCATGCATTCCTGATACTTGCTCAGAAGGAAAGAAACCATGTTCTCTCACTAAGAACTAAACTAAAATTGCTACTAGCAAGAAAATAATGGTCACTGAGTGTCTAAGATCTTCTCTAATTAAGTAAATAAAAATGAAAAACCATCCCCAGATAATAGTTTACATTAAATAGCATTCTTGTGAATCTTCCTAACTCTATTACAGATTAGTGTATTGCAGCTTCTTATTTTTCTCGAGGTTGTGTTATTTCTGACTTTAATTTGCTCTGATAAGAGTGGCTTTTTCCTACCAGAAAAATAAATTAAAATTCCACTGCCACTCCCAGTCTAGGATTTTGAGTGACAGCTGAGACTGACTGTCAAAGTAAATAGTATATTTCAAAACTGAGTAAAAATCCCTCTACCTAAGTCTGACATCTCCTCAGTAATATGATTATTAATCATTTGATATAAAAGGTAGCCTAATCTGATCACTTTTTCTATCACTGGTCCTGGAAGGGAATAAAATGTATATTTACAAAATATTTGGGATAAGACCATCCTGGTTTGGGATAGTTAAAACAGTGTTTCTGCTATGAATAGGATACCTAAATACACTTCTGAGTTTTCCAGATGTTATCTAAATTCTTGTTGGTGTTGTTTAATTTCAGAGGAACTGTTGCATATCTGCTCTTCAAAAAGTTTGACTAGAGTTATCTGGTAACACAGGGGAACCTGGAACTCCCATGCAGTCTCTTAACTGAAAGGTCCCCAGGTTTTATGGAGGGGATGTCTCGGTCTGTAAGGTGAGAAATTTTATCCCAAATCCAATAATGCTTTTACTGAAATGCAGAGTTTTTGCAAAATATTCCAGGTTTGACAAATCTGCTTATTTCCCTCTGCATAAGAAAAGAATGTTGGAAAATGTTTCCACCAGTTTTAGATAACACCTGCGTTAAATGTGCTGGGCAATTGCTATGGATTTGGAAACTGAGAGTGTGTAAGCGAAATTTGAAAGCCAGACACTTATGTGGGGTCTTTCCTTATCCACCTCACTCAATGTGTGCATAAAATGATCTGTCAGATTGCCATAATGGGCCATTCCTTTTATTGCAAAGCTGCAGTGCGAGTTGTGCAACCTGGTGAGTAGTGGTTGATGTGTCCTTGTAAATATGTTCAGTGACAGCCTGAAGTATAACTATTGTATTTTCTGTGACTTTGCCTCTGAGGTCTATGACCACCAAAGAAGCCTTTTGGGCAGAAGGGACAGAATTGTCATTAGCTGCTGAAGAGACTCAGCACTTTGCAAAAGCTGGAGCAGAAAGTAAAACCTTGAGCAATAAGGTTTCCACCTGAAAAGTAATCTCAGTGTTTTACACAGTGCAAGCTATACCTTTCACAGCTTCTTTGCAGATATCATTAAAGGGACATTCACTGTTCTTTTTTGGACCATATGCTGTTTCAGCACTGTGACAGCAAAAGAAAGTTAGATTAACAAATGACAAATGAGTTTTATATTTCACATTTCAGATAAACTAGAAATTATAGATTTTAAAAATGATTTTGGTATTAAAAACTATGACCCAGCTATCAATTCATCAGTCAAATAAATATCATCAAATAGCCTAAAGAATGGATTTTGTCTTCTGATGTGCTGTATGCCAGTAATAAATAAGCTCTCCCACATTTGGTAATGAAAATATCTGTGAAATACGGTAGAAGCATGTATTATTCCAACATTGGGAGCCCCAAATTCTGTCATCCTCATCCTTTTCAACTTCTTGATGAGTTTGAAACCTGTTTGACATCCTTGGAACAATACCATCAGTCTCTGTTATCTCTGGTAATGAGGAGGTTATCATGGAAAATGATATAACACAGGTCCTATGAAGCATATTGCAGAGACAGACCTCTGAATAACTCTGAAGGCTGCCAGTTTAGTTCTGACATTGATAGAATTAAGCTTGAGGTGATAATTCTTCCTGGTCTCCTGATGATTCCTTGGATATCTGTACCACAGTCCCACAGAGGGAGTTGCTGTGCAGGGCGTATTATCTCGGGTGCTCTTCAGGGCTGAGCCTGGTTGTATATGCCCATGGCATATGACTTGCAAGATAGATAGGCCAAAAAGTGGAGAGCAGGAAAACGTAGAACATAATGGCCAAATAACATCTCCATGATCATCAGGTCATAGTCTTCATGTGAGGACAGATCACTACAAAGATGCTTTTCACGCTCTTCATTCTCCTTGTACTCTTTGCACCTTTGAGCGGCAGCACATGCCTGGGAAGTAGAAGTTTCAGTTTTCCTGAAGGAGAGGGAAAAAAATCAGGATCCAAAGAATTCAAATCCAGTATCTCTTCCTGCGGTTGTGCTGTGTATCACAGTGAAACACCCCATGTGTGTCTCCAGGCTCTTACATTTAGCTCCATTTGGCAGCTGGCACCGCTTATGAGCTGTAGTCTGAGAGAAAGGGGCAAACACGAACATCTTGACTCTTTTGCTGTTTTTTTCATAATTATAGTTACTAAGGAAGCTTTAGGGAGACTGGCTTTGTCTAAAATGTAGGCTTAGCACACTTTGCTGTGTTTTCTGCAGTCCTGTTAGATTCTCTTTTTGGTGGACCAGAGGTTGTGTCCAGCTCAGACACCTGAGTTTCTGCATAGGCCTGCAGAGTTGGTTGAATATCTGCATGTTGTCCCAACACATCTGGTTGGGATGTAGAGAAGGAGTGTACCCACAAAGATAGGAAGCATGATGGATTTCCTCCCAGTTAAGATGATTTAGTTGTACTGTATGGCAATTTTAAAGGCGTACGGAGCAAAAGTTGGTGAATTCTCCTTGTATGCTTTCACTGTTAGCATGTGAATAGCTTGGCAACCTGTCTTTGAAACTACTATTTGGGGGGTCCCGGGGGGGGCGGGGGGAGAGGCTTCCTTTCCTTCCTTTCCTTCCTTTCCTTCCTTTCCTTCCTTTCCTTCCTTTCCTTCCTTTCCTTCCTTCTTTCCAGCTAAAGGAAATGCTAAGGTGAAAAAAAGCCTGGAGCAAGCATACGGGGAGTATCTAACCATTACAAATATGGTAATACTGAGTTAATTGCTAGTTGATTAATTAAAAGCCAGACTCTGATGAGCACAAGTCCCTTTATAACAAAAAAGCATTGTGAGACTGGAGTAAGGTGCTCGACTGTATTTCTGTTACCAGTAGCTTTTGAGGAAGAAAAATAGGGTATACTGGATTGTTTACATCTTGTTAAAATCACATCTTGAGCTTACATGAATTGAATGATGGCTTAGATGTTTTCCTGGCCTTATTGTGATTATAAATACATATACAATTTAAATCGGTAAGGCCAGCAGAGAATCTTTTGCTTATACATTCCTCCCCAGCGCTTTGTACTTTCAGTATGACAATGATTCACAAACAAACACCCTTCTTTTAGTAATAAAATGACTTTCAGAATGTTTTCTTTAAATATGTAAACATTTCCTCTTACTCGATCATGACAGTGCTGCATTCTCCTCTAGTTAATTCTTCTCTGAGTTGTTCAGGTCTTCACATGGACATTACTTGTCCATGAAAGAAAGAAAGATTAAGGGCCAGACCATAGCAGAGAGAGAGAGAGAGAAGTGGGAAGAGGAAATATGTAGGAAAGAAGCCCACGTTGATCTGTTCAGTGCCAGCTGTCAGGCAGGGCCCATGGAAAACTGAAAAAGAGAAGCTGCAGGGCAAAACGATGCAGGGACCAGGGCCCAGATCAGAAGAGGACACCTGAGTTGGTGGTTCACAGTAACGAGAACAAAATGTGGAAATGATGAACTCAGTGCGCCAAGGAGAAAATGAAGTTAAACTATAGAAAGAGGTTGTTGCTGTAGACCAGATTTATGGGGGCTAAAGTTCAGGTATTGCAGAATATCATTACAGCATTTTGGCAAGGCCCAGTTCAAAGTAAAATTGGGCTTTGTTTTTTAAGTTGCAGGTGTTAACCTGAATTAAGAGTCCTTGCTTATTAGAATAGGATAAGATACAGCCTACTTTTGTTTCTGAACACATACACCTAAATCCACAGGTGTGAAATACTTTTTTCAATACCTTTGTCCCTAAATTATAAAGATTTTAGTGATCAATATTTGCTATGAAATCATGTCTATGATATATTCACCTTATTTACTGTCTTATTACTGCAGTATAACTTTTGATAGGATTACTTCTTCCACACAGTGTGAGTGCAGTTAATCCTCAGAAAAAAAAATAGATTAGTCAGATAATTTACTGTTCATGAAAAAGCAAAATGCTGTTTATATGAAGATTCAGGAACAGAGAAAATGTATTTCTAAAAAGGAGAAGTTTATATTTCACATGGCATTCAACATACAGTTTATTCTTACTTTTCTTTGGCATGCATGATTTTTGTGTTGCATAAATGATAGAATTTTCAGTTTCCTTGCCGTGACTTGCCCTGTGTTTCATCTGGTTTGATTAATGCTAGGAACATTTGCGTATGATTGTGGCACCCAAATTTAAAAAGAAAACAGGTAATTTTTTTCTAGTTAGAGTATCTTGTTCGGCTACTATGGAGTTGAAAAAGCAAAATACTGTGGATACACTGCTGGGTTAGAAGCACAGTTAGGGGCTGCTGCTGTCTGGGACAGAAACTTTCAGATCAGAAGGCACATTTCCTTAGTGAGGCATAGAGATTTGTTAGATGAAAGTTAAAATATCTTTAGAATACATATGAATGAAATCCTCTCACTCTGAGCTTTCTGAAAGAGCAGAATCTATAGCTAGGAGTTTTTTCCACTCTTCTGCAGTAAAACCTGAAGTGTCATAAGCTGCTACTTGCAGCTGCGTCCTCTTATTCCATCTCTTTTTGAAAATCCAAAAAAACCCTAATCTCTATGGATGTTATCTAGGAGAAGTAAAAACTGAAGTATTGTGAAAACTGAAGAGGTGTTTCTCACTCCTACATTTGAATTCATTCGTATTCATCTTTTCTGTGCTATTGCTGTTTCGATGCATTTCTATCATATAATTCCTTCCTCTTATTTTCTCTTATAAGCTGAAGTATCTTGTTTTCTTTAAAATGTCCTTCTCTGAAAGACTTTCCATGCATTCTGTCGCCTTGCACTCGTTTCCTTTAACAGTTCTCCAAACGAGTTACCAGGATTGGCATAATGATCAAAATGGGAGCACACAATGCATTTTCATGGGCTTGTTGCGATGTTTTCTCTTTTGCTTGCTATGTCTTTCCTAATAATTCCCTTTCCTAATAATGATTTCCCCATTTAATTACTGCTGGCGACTGAGCTGTCATTTTCAAAGAACAGTCTTGATTTCTGTTCATAAAATGTACAATTTCTTTGTGGAACTTGCTAATACAGGATAGTACGCAAATAATCAAGACATGAAAGGAAAATCCTTCAAGGGCTATTGAAAGCAGAGAGGCCATTGCTGGCTCCAGAAATCCCTGCATTCCAAACTTTCAGGAGCTGGGACAGTGTGCTGGGAAAGTATCGTTACATGCTTACTGCCTTTTTATGCTTTTTTCTAAACTTTTGCTACTGGCTTTGTTCAGACAGAATATCAGGCTAGATGGACCTGGCTCAGCAAGTCCGTTCTATGTTATGTTCCTGACCATCAATATATTAGTGTTGTTTTTACAACACTGATGATTTTGCATTTACCACTGTTGCAATTCCACTGACAGGCTGAAGATTGCCCAAGATTGGAAGCCTTCTGAAAGCTCTGCTGTCAGATGAAAGAACGTACCATCATCCTGGACTTTGTCACCACTGACACTTTTACAGGTCATTTAAACATGTACTGAGCAGGAGAGGATCTATCATAGCTCCCTGGGTGGCTACCTTAGTAAAATCCCTCTTCTGTGAAACTGGTCATTTATTCCTGGTCCTCATCGTTTTATCCTCATCATTTTAAAAATTATTTATTTCTGAAAGGACTTTCCCCTGTAATGCCTAGCAGATAAGTTTTTTAAAGAGTCCCTGCAAACGGACATCTTCAAGTGGTTTTGTATCATCTTTGTTAAACCTGCTTGTTGGCTCCTTCAAAGAACTTTAATGAATTTATGAGACACAATCCCTGGTGTAAAAATCAGTTTGATGCCTCCCTATTGCATCTTATGTATTGCTGTATTCTAACTCTGTGCTTTCCTATGGGTTCAACCACTTTGTGAAAATCAATTATATGTAGTTTCCTCTTTCCATGCAAACTTCCCAAAATTGGCATCATTTTTGGATGCAAAGGCTGATGTAAACAGTAAGTTCGAGCTCTCAGACCCAGATTTTCAGCAGTGTGTGGATGAGTTTCCGTGAGAGTATGTGAATGTGAATGCATGGGCTGGTTTGTTTCAAAATTCCTGCCTCTCACCCTTGCCTTTGAAGCAGGTCTTCAGCATGTTATCCCTGCAAAGAAAGGCTGCAAAATGGAAATTCTCATACAGTGAATAGTGATGCAAATAATTCAGTTAGTCTGTTGTTTTTCACCTCTCCTTTGGCACTTTGATCACCACGGAGCTACAAGTTCTCTGGCAGGCTTCCCATCTCTGTTTTGGGAAAGGTTTTTTATTACTATTCATATTTTTTTTGTGTCTTTAGCAAGTTGCTTCCTTAATCTTTTGGCTTTCCTGATTGCTATACTACCTTTAAATGTCTGGTTTATTCTCCATTTTCCTTATTTTGACATAGCTTTTACTTTTAGAAGGGTGTCTTCTTGCTGCTAGTAGCCTCCCTTCTGGATTTTTTGACCATTTTGTAGTGTGTGGAAGCTGGTGTAAGAAGATTTTTAGTTCCTTTTGCTGGGTGGTGTGCTTTCACTGTGACACCTTCATTGCTGTCTAAAAGCATTTACAAGCATCCTTTAGCTGCCCCATTTATTTTGCTTTTAACAGGCTTCTTTATTTCGTGCAATTACCTATTTCCAAGGTTTGTGTTAGACTGATTTTTTTCCTTTCTCTCTTTCCAGGAAGCTGAGGTTCGCTCTGACTGTTATTAACAGAATAATTCTTTGGCAGTTACTTCTGAAGCTGAGGTGCGTGTCTGCTCCAGCACTGCCCCAGCGATTGCACGTTTTTTGTAGCATGTAGTGGCCAGAATTTCACAGTCAATGTCAGTGTTGGGTCAGGTGGCTGGTGCAAAACGTCTGCTTCGGAAAGCTGGGAGAGGGAATGACATCTGGGTTGTTCACTGCCAAAACTGTGCCTAAACGGAGAATTCCCCTATTGTAGTGGGGGCTTTGCCTGCTGGTGTGAATATGAATTGGAGGATGACCCATGGTGGTTTTCTTAGCAGCCCAAAGTGCCTTATTTCCTCCCACAGCAGCAGATTTATATTCTTCAGGAGTCCCCATTCCAGCCCTGCATGGTATGGAGCGTGCGTACGTGATGCATATGATGAATGCTGGAGCAGCATTTACAAGCTGCTCGTAGTTCAGGAGCCTCGAGCTGGGCATCCTGGCTGTTGAGGTAAGCCTTTTCGCCCTTGGAGCCTGCAAGCTCAGTGCTTCTGGCTGTGGTCATTGATGAAATGGAGTTCTCAACTCCTACGGATCGATAGCAGTTTTTAACCCCTTGGATGTGGAGGGTATTGTGACTTTCATTCACAGGTCTGTTCTTGAATCATCCCTTGGTACATAAAAATTACTGCTTTTATGAAATTGTGAGTTTAGGGACCATTTTTCTGAATAAGACATTGCTTAATAGACATCACCTCAAATACTTGAATATCATTACACCCTCCACTCCATCCTTTTGATCTTGCCTATACCATGTGTATTTATCCTTTCAGCTGATGCAAACATTAAGCTCTTATCTTTCGTTAGATTCTTGTATTCATCCAGGCTACTTGAGAAAGCAGAGACAGAGAAAGGGAAGAAGGGAGGGAGGGAGGGAGAGGGGGCTTTTAGCATTCTGTGCCTGAGCCGTCTGATGTAATGTGTTAAAAGATATAGGTGCTGGTAATGTGCAAAGAGCTTGAAAAATGACCAGACAGTGCCAAGCCCACAGAGCATGTTGTCAGGAGGGTTAACAGTATAATAAATCAACCTGCCTTGTGTCAAGGGTCGCATAGTTTGATGTTTAAAGCTGTTTAGCCAGCCTAATCCAGCCAGGCACGTTCTCCTCATTTCTGAGCCAAGAGTGCTATGGTGCTGCTGGAATCACATCTGCTTTATGGTTCTTCAGACTTTAAGATCCTGGAAGGGAAAAGTGTCTGGAAAAGATCCCATTTTGAGTGAGTGGGCGGTACCAAACAAAGTACGATCATCACCAGTCTGCCATATCATTTGGTGCTTGGATACTTCCTTATAGTCCTTCTTCCCAATGCACTTTTTACCTTCGTACTGTGTTGCTTAGAGAGCTGGAGAGAGGGAGCTGCAGAACCAAAAGAAGTGTCTTCTCACACCACACTCCTTCCTTGGCTTGCAGAGGGCTGGATGGGAAGCTGCTCTGGGCCCTGAAGCCAGGCCCAGCCACTGCATGTCCAGGAGCTTTAATTAGCTACATCAGTCGGGAATACACAGGGAGAAAGGTTAACGTGGCAAATTGGGCTAATTACAGACGGGAGGTCCCAGGAGTTCAAGTGAAGTGATCTTCCCTGGCCCTGATCTCCGGGAAAGAGGCTGTTAATGCCACAAGTCCCTCTGAACACTGCAGCGCTGCTCGTTTCCCGGTCAGACACACGATGCTCTCACAAATGGTATTTCTGCCTCGGGTACCTGGGAGGCACAGTGAGCTGGATCAAAAATTAGCATTTCCCTTCCATACTGTTGGCCTCCGATGGTCCTAACTCTCAGGCTTACCCCAGGCCACTCATGGAGATACAGTCTAGAAACCTGCACAGCTAAAAGCCTCCACAAGCTCCTATGCGGATACCCAACTTCTCTCTAAACAACTTCCCTTAACCATGCTCTCCCATCGCTGTGAAAGATCCCTTTCATTTCCCTCCATTTGCAGCAGGCTGTCTAGTTTGGCATCCTTCTGTTTTTAGTGTTATATAAATTAAGCCCCAGATATTAAAAGTGAAGCCTCCTGGATGAAGTGGCACTAAATCTGGCAGCTGTAGTACTGTAATGTCCAGCTGCCACAGGCAAACTGGTGTCAGCACAGGGTATAGGAAAGGTCTGGAGCAAAACATTTGCCTCTCGCTTTGTGCAGAAAGGAACTCTGCAACCTAAGGCAGCTTCAGAGGGGTACGGAGGGGTGTTTCCAAACCCTCACTGGACACTGCACAGCGGCAGTTTCAGGGGAAATCTGGCTTGGTCCAAAGAACAAAAAACAAACCAAAAACAATCCCCCTCCCCAGAAACTCTAAGACAATCAGATTTAAATAATGCCTGGAGAGAAGATTTAGAAGAACAAGGGCCTTGACTCATTGCAGACTGAGAATTTGATGAGTTTGTTTCCCAATTTTTGTCTCAGAGATTTGTAAACCCCTGTATTTGAGAGTTTATTTTGTTCAGAAGAGGAGTTATAGTTATGATGTAAGTCATAACTGTACATTTTTTTGGTATTTTTTCATACATCCTGTGTGGACATTATTTCCACTTAGCATTTCAGCAGATATATATTTTTTTTTCAGAAAATGACTCTCCTGAACCTCACCTCCTCACTGAGCCCCTTTAGATGAATGGGTTAGTTTTTTTCAAACTTACACACAGAGTCATTTTTTTCTTGGCATACCCAAAAGCAGCTAAAGCGCTGGCCTAGCAGCAGAACTGGCTCATGCCACCATCCCCTGCGCAATCAAGCTCTCGTCATCTCCATTCCCCGCACACTGAGAGATGGCCGTGCTTGGAGCCGTTGGACTTGGGGTAATTTGGGAAGGGAAAAGGAAACTATTTGTATAAACAGGCGATTATCAGCAGAATATCAAAGTGCAAGACCACAGACAAAAATTGGTGGGTTTGATCAATTCATGCCCATATGGAGATAGCTAAGATTTAGAATATAAAAATCACTATTTTTTAAATTATGTTGGCAAATCTGCTGTCACTGTTTTAAGTATTTTTGAAAATCCAACCTCTGCATTCCAGTAGGAAACTTAATAAAGACCATGCACTTGAACAGCAGCTATTGCTCTCTCTGCAGTAGTTTTAAGCAATGTGATAATAAAAATGGAACAATAGAGTGTAAAACCAGAGCAAGGCAACAAACAGTGAAGGCTGGGGGCAGAAAGGACTACTTGATGTAAAAATAAAATATATTCTTTGGCTGAAGCAGTTAAACTGGTTCTCTTGATAACACTGCTAGACTGTGTGTGATCAAGCCAAACTTTGCAAGTGAACAAGAGCATCGTTTTAGAGACTGAAGGGGAAAACTATGAATTAGAATGGGTGAAGCTGTAAAGAAGTGAAATGTCCAAAGTGTGAGATACTGCTTCTGCCAAGGAGTTAACCAAGGAGACATTTTTTAAGGTTTTCCCCTTTCTTATGGTAGTGCTTTTATGGCTTGAAATGTGAGTGTGTCACTGTCTGATATGTTGTCTTTGGCAGCAAAGCTGGCTAGAAACTTCCCAAGCTCTGTGACTAATTCACCGCCCTCCGGCTGTGTTAGTAAATGCTCATAGTTGTGTGCTCCAAACTCCAATGTTAAAAAGAGTTAAAAACAAGAAAACACACGTACACACCCATTAAAATCTGCCTCCTATTAAAAGCCAATTCTGACTTGAACCGTTCAGAAGCTGGGGTAATGCAGAATACAAGTAGCGAGCTTTGCCACCGAAACACAATATAACAGGTACCAATAATAATTCCAATCTTTGGAATTTCTAGTCTTTGGGAGGTCTAACCCTGTGCCT
>NW_010579302.1:619968-645723 GCF_000705375.1 Tinamus guttatus | reverse complement strand
ATCAATTATAATCATTTACATGGCAGGGAATACCTTCGAAAAAATGTTTCTTTCTTATTGATTCATCTCATGCCAGGTTGATGTTAAGGATAATTTCATAGATTCTAAACTATATATTGTTCACTTGTACGTACATATAGCAGAAAATATCTGGCAGATGTTTACTGTTTAACTAATTAAAATATTCATTCCTCAGCTTTTTTATAGCATTTGTATGTTCAACCTGGTACAGGTATAAATGCTGTGAGAGAAAGGAGCTTTTAATTGACAAAATACTCTGGGCTATCATTATATCTAGTCTAATACTCCAGTATTTTGAAGAACTTTGATATGGCTGTCAACCTATACAGTTTGTGTTTGCTGTGCTTACTTCAGTTATTGTAAAATGGAGTACAAATGCTATGCAATTAATTGCTGAAGGTTCCTACTGGTGTTCGTTGTACTTAATGTGGTAGGTGTGTGCAGTGTTTTCTGGATCTCTAGGCATGCAGGGATTGACACCAAGTGACTTAAAACCAAGCTGTGATTCTGCAGCACCTCGATGAGGCAGAAGATCAGGCCAAAGAACAAGAGACTTTTCAGGACTCAGCTGAGTTAACATATAGAACACTGCAAGAATTTTAAAGAAAATTCATTAGACAGAATTCCCCGGCAATATTTTAATGTTATGAATTTCTCTATCGCTTTATTTAAATCTTTCAGTACAATTTGTCTTAGTTTGTTTTTCATGCTCCTAATCCTTTCCTGATCAGGTGCGGAGCAATGGGGATAATTGGAGATTAGTGGCAGACTGCGAGTGTGAATGCATGGAGCTGTAATGAGGCATCTGCAAAATTTCTCCTGTGTGTAACAACCAATTGACCCTGCAGACTGTGGCTAGCACTGAGAACTGTGCATTTGGTGGTAATCAGCAGCTGTGCGGGGGTGGCATTTTACCTTGCCTGTGTAAAGATAAAATCTTTTTTTATTCCTCTGCGGTCTTTCTTTTAGCAAAGTGCGAGGGCGACCCTTTGCCGAGTGGCCTATTGCTGTGCCCTGTGTGACACGCTGCAAGTGGCAATTATTTGTGTGCTGTAACTGCGAGACGTGCAACAAGACATGTCAGCTGCGGGAGTGTGAATAGAAGCTTCCCAAATCTGTGGGGAAAAAAAAAACAATCTTAAGGAATCATATTCTCAGCTCCTTCCCCTCCCTTCCGTCCTTCCTCTTGGGCTTGAAAGGAAATGTTATGTTTGCAGAAACAATAAAATATGGTGCTAAATATCCACAGATCCAGGAGGGCGAGCAAGTAACTTGTGTGTCTCTGGCCTTTGGCTTGAAGAGAAATGTTTCTTTAATCACAAAATGTCAAAACTGATGTTTAAAAGCAAGGAGAAATGCTTGAAAGATGCCAGCACAGACACACGGCTCCGTGTGTGTTACCAAAAAGCAAAGGACTCTGTTCACTGTGTTGATATTCGGTGTAGTGGCTGGAGGTCACTGCCTCCTGCCAACAAGAGGCGACCCATGTAACAAAGAACGTCCCCGCCAAGGAGTTTGTCTTAGGAAGGTGTGTACGGTCTCTGCCGTCGTGGGAAGCTCTCCAGTTCAGGGGGGTGCCAATGCTGCTGGAGCCAGCACTCACTCCACGTGCAGATATTTTCATTGTGGAAAAATTTACCAACCAGTAAAAAACCTCATGCCCTTTCTTCCAACCGTTGGGGAAGGATGGCATTTGAGAGGATTTTCTACCCTTTTCCCTCCCTGCCCTTGGTTTTCTCCCAGGAAACTGCTCTCTTGAGCCCAGGTGTGGGGGCTAAGGGATGCGTGGGCCCAGGCAGGACCTGGTCTGCTGTCCAGGCTGGGATTACACCTGCCCTCGTTGGCAGAGCGCGTTCCTTGCTCATCGCACGCTCTTGGAGTGGCCTTGCTAAAAACTCTGCCTGCCATTTTTAACGGAGATAAATCTACCTGCAGCCCTGGGAAGCGAGAGCTCTCCTGCATTTGAAGGTGAGCGCTTGACCTGGAGATCTCAGAGCTCCACTGAAACAGATGGTGCTGGGTTTCCAGGCGACAGCCACGAAAGCACTTCAGTGCGGCGCCAGGCCCGAATCCTTGGGACCTGGGCCCGGCGCAGTGATTTGCAAAGCCGGTGACAAGCCGTTGGAAGCAGGGAAGCCAACCAGAGCTCACGCTAAAGGATGGTTATGGCAATCTGAGATTGTTCGTAGAGACCGCAAGGGATTGAGCTTTTTTTTTTATATGCTCATTTCTCTCACCTAAATGTTGTCACAGGGAAAATGCACTTTGGATTTATTTTCTTTTTTTTTTTTAAAGAAGATTTCCAATCATTAAAATTCTGTTTTTTTTTTTAAAAAAAAAAACAGCAGGATTTTCAAAACTTCAATTAAACAATTAAGCCTGTTCTGGAATATCAAACCCAAATATTTAAAATGTATAAGTACTGGTCTGACCATATCATTTGCCTACAGATGCTACTTTCTAGAAAATATTAGCTTTATGATTCTGTGACCATGAATTGTTTTTTCAGGAGTGGGAAGATGTTTTAATTTTCCCTGAAGCTCTCAGCGCAGGGTGGATGTTCCTGTTGGTTAACATTTCCTAGAGGGGTGAAGGCGAGCAGAGAGCTGTTGGTGCCCACGCCAGGCTCCCTCCTTGTCCCAGCCCGCCAGTGTCTGCGCTCCGGCACCTCGGACGGGCAGGGTCTGCAGGAGGACACGCCGCTGACTCGGGGATGCAGGCACAGCCTTTCTGAGCATCCTTCACGGAGGACGGCAATTCTGGTTCATGGCACCTTCTGCATCATCAGCCTTGTTTTCACTTGGCATTGGAGCAAAACCAAAATCTTTTAATGCTCTCTGAAATGAGTAGTTTGGGACGAGAAATCTTGGGTTTTCAAGCTGGACTGCATGCTCGATGTCTTTCTCGTATTAGAAGTGATCGAGACCCTCGGACCTTGAAAACCTGCCTGACCAAAACTTCACCTAAACAGACATGTTTTCTGCAAAATGTTGTGGCTCTAACAAACAAAGGGGCATATTTCAGTGAGCTATCATTTCATGGAAGTGCTGTGACCAGCTCCAGATGTGTACGTTACATCTGCATCGATAGCTTCCATTGCCTCGAAAGTGCCACCTGGTAGATGGGGATTTGTCAAAAGCAATTTTGTTTTATCTTGGTTTTATCTTGGTATATTTTATCCCAGTTTCACACCGTTTGTGACCATCCGAAAACATGCTTGAGTGAGACAAACAGATGCAGACAAACTGCTGGAAGACACTAAACTGTAAAAGACAAATACATCTATGTGTTGTTTGTGTTGCACTGAAAATTAATGTTATGCTGCTGGAGAATTCTGTCCACATCTGTAGCAAATAAAAGAGAGAGAGAATTATAGGATATTATATTCTGAGGAGCAATGTGACCAGTGAGGCAGAACTTGATCCGCAATTGCTCAGTTACAAGCTGATAATACGCTATCAGTGGTGAATGATACCAATCCAGAACTGTACTTCATAATCTAAGCAATTACTTCAAACGATTCAGCAAGGTTCCAAGATCTACTGTATTGAGAGCAGCAGAAAGGGAATACTGTAATTTAACTTGAATCAGCAGCTAGTGATAAATCATTTGCGACCTTAAGTAAAGCAATCCCTGGGCTGTGGAATTCCCTGAAGCCAGACTGAAACCTCCCATATAATCTATTCCCAGATAAAATTGCTGGTAGTAAAAGGGCAACCCCTTGCTTCAATCTTTCTCTTCCTCACATTCCAAAAAAGGAGCACTAGTCCGGTTATCACTAGGTAGGGCAGAAATCTGCAATGTAAGCTAGGGAAAGTGTTGGACATTTCTGCCAACGATGAACAGCTGCAAATTTGAGCAGATCTGGAGCCTTGCAGAAAGCAAAGAGTCATTAACTGGGTTAGCTATAAATGAAGCAAAGCTCTGAAAGACTGTCCATGAGCAGCCATATGGGCCAAGAGTCAAAACTAGGAGTAATGGAGCATGATTGCTTTCCCAACTGTGTGATCTCAGCAAGAAGCAAATACAAATGTCTAACACTTGCAGATACAGGCACTGGTAGCATAATTACCAGCCTTAGTGCTGAACAGTCGCAACTGATTAGAAATTCACTCTGTACTTGCTGAATTCCTCACAGGAGGCAGCTGAGGGACTGTGCACAAGGAGTGATTTGTGGTTCAAAATGTGATCGATAGCACAAAATAAGGCTTCAGGTCTGCTTTTCCTCATTAATAACAGGACAAGAAAAAGCAGACCTGGCTGGATCAAAAGCAATGTGATAAGACTCTACATCAGCTTGGTGCTTCAGGAGACTAATTTCTGGGCTAAACAGTCTTTGAAATGATTCCATACCATGAGCTGCCATCTCCACCTCAGTCACGTCCCGATTACCGAAGCCGATAAAGATGTGCACAAAGAGCTGAGGATGAACCAGGAGCTTCATGGACCGATTTGTTTTTTTAAACAAAAGGAAACACCAACAGAAAGGGAAATCACAGTTTGCAAAAGATGGTGAGATGGGGAAATTATAGGAGATTAGTAAAATAAACTTTAGCTTTCTCATTTAGTCTGTCTTAGAAGACTTGCGTGGATAAATCAGAATACGGCACAATCCTTGTAGAGGCAAGACTGGGAGTTGCCTGACAAATTATATTCTCATCTGGATCCAAAAAGTTGTTAAATAACATGCATCAACGCGGGATTAAGTCTACTCTTTCTTTAATGTAGGTCATCTTCTAAAAGACTAATGCACTTTTTCTACCATTGGGCTGTAATAATTTCAGTAGTTTACACAGTCACACCTGAATTAGTGTTGAAGGAAAAAAAACAACCATTTCTCACATTAAATATAGTGGAAACACAGCAAAGAAATAGGATATAAGAAAATACCTCCCCCAAGAATTACTGACTTTATATTGACTGCAGCTGGACTGTTATCTTCTAATGATCTGGATCTAGGACTCCAGTAGTGTTAAATATATAATGATGACGGGACCCTACCTCCACAGCGCACCCAAAGCTCCCGCTGCTCTCAATGTGAGTTCTGCCATCCTGACTGGTGGCAGGATATGACTGTGACAAAGATGAATTTTCCATTAGAACAAAATGAGTAAGACCTGTCTCAGTCAGCAGAATTCACCGAAACAACAGACAGTCCTCAGGGTGAAGGATGCCCATCATGGGTGGTTGAAAGTAAATTGGATAGGAAGCAGCGAAGCAGACTGGGACAGCTGTAAAACCAATGTGGGCTGGTGTGAAATTGCCCCAAAGTAAAAAAAAAAAAAAAAAAAAAGGCAAAAACAAAACAACGACAAAAACAACAACAAAACACCAAACCCCCTGTGCAATTATATCATTATACTCCTATTTAATTTGTATCTCTGCAAATCATGACTTTCTTTCTCATCATGCCACAGAGGAAATTGCTATTTTTTATTATGTGAAGGTAACGGATGAAATTAATATTGTGTAGGAGGGGAGAGGAAGTAGCTGTGTTGTACCTTGTATTGATATCCACCTTTTATTCAGAGGAGATAAAGGAAAAATGAAATGCCGTTTTGGTAAACAATGGAAAACCATTACCCGCATAGAAATTTGAACAATGACCTGAGCCATTCAGCTGAAGGTTTTTTCCAACTATTTTTCAGCGGATATAGACTTGACGTGAAGCAAGCTTCAGGTGTTACAGCAAAGCAGCTAAGCACAGCCAGGGCACAAAAAGAAAGCCCTTACGGTGTGGTCCTGAGGAAACAAATCAGAAAGGAAAGCTTTCGGTAAGGGGTTAGCTGAAAAGAACTCAATCCATAAGCCAAGAAAAAGTCTCCCTGCCTTTTAGACATAATTTTGCTGTGAGAAAAAGATGTATTCCCTCTAAATAAAAAACTAGCAGCTTATTTTGTTATTTTTTTAAGATTGAATATATTGGTTAATAGCTTCAATCGAAAGAACAAACATTTTCTACTCTTTTCTAAGGTTATCACTGAAAAAGAAAAAAAAAAGAAAAAAATGTAAGTACCTTATTTACCTTTTTTAGTAGTTGGCTAATAATAATATGACTGCTGTATTTGTTGTAAGCAAATAATAGAATAGAATATTTTCTGGAGCAAAAGCATAATTATTATTAGAACTCATGCCTTTAGAAAAAAAAAAACTAATTGAAAAGATGAATCTTGTTAGGGGAATACATTTGCTCCAGTCTTCATATTATACCATGATGACAATCAAAAATCAGATCTCAGAGTAGGTTATTAGTAGGATGCAGAAAACCAGCATCTATTCACTGAAGAAACAAAGCTACAAATATTTATAAATAACTAAGTCAACTTAGTTATTTACAAACTTCTTGATATCAGTGAATAAAATGCACCAAAAATATCCTTTTTTTCACATTAGGTAAATGTAAGTATCACACAGTTTAAAGTCAGGGTTATTAGAAGTCCTCACTGCTTTATGATAACCATTTTTGGATGTGTAGGGTTGAGGCACTCAGTAAATTTACATTTTCAGAATGCAACACTGAAAATTCTTATTTCTTCCCAATAATAATATTTAAAGAATTTTATTTTTATAAGCACTGCTAGAAAATTGTATTTTTTCTTTAGTAAAATTGTTGTTTTTTATTGCTCTAATATGTGATCTCAACAATTTATTTTACTCTCATTAGAGCTTTTACTTGACACAGTGTAAATATTGTTGGAGCAACTTGTCGGTGCAAATGGAAATCTAAAGATAGTTTATTGCTGAAACAAAAGAACAATCTGTATTGCTTAATTATGATAATCTATGGAGATTATTCTTGCATAATGCCTTGTAAAATGATAAGAGAAAAGATTACTGGCAGTGAAGGTAAGATGTTGGTAAGTTTGTAGTTTGATGTTGAATTTCTTATTGAAGCTATACTTTGGGAAGGTATGCTGCTTCCAAAGAGAGTCACTAACTCCCAGCTGAGCTCCCACCATGGTCCCTCCACTGGGGTTCCTACTGGAGTCCCTCTGCTCTGCGTGGTTATGTCCTTTCACCATCCTTGGAAGAACTTACTATCCTTGATATCTCTAACACTAAATCACAGGTAGCTTCACCTGGAAAAAATGATTTACAAGTGATTGAGTTACCTTATCTGTGATTTCAAGAAGGGCTATGGATCTAATTTAGTTTCCCGATTGATGTATCCCTCAAATTACTGTACTGAAAGACTGTTGTGTTCAATGGAAGAAGGACTGTGCTCTAAATAATTACAGAATCTTTCAGCATCCGTATTAATTTAGAAATTTCAATTTATTTCAGTAACTTCTCTAGACTGATAGTGCTGAAAGTGAGAACCTACAAAGATGAATGTCTTGTACTCTGATCTCACTGAAGATGAAAACTACTGGTTGTTGACACTGAACGGTGCCTCATCTAAGACTTCACTCTTCATTCTTTATCAGAAAGTGGCTTCAGCCTGAGCTTTGGTGAATTCTTCACCACAATCTCTAAATACAGCCCTTTTCCAAATCCCTCAATAACACATTTTTATCCCATTACCAAGTACTGAACTCTGAGGCCATTTCATGTGAAGAAAAACCGCGGAATTCCACTCAGATGTACCCCATGTGCATATGATGCAGTTGCAATTTGTGTTTAAAACTCAAGTTGTAGAGCATCTTCATGCTTTTACCTAAGACAACACTCCACCAGGTGAGCACAGAGCAAAGAGCAAGTAGGAACATCTGGGGAGTCATAGCTGCAGAGCTTCAGGTGGTTTTCCTGATTCCCAAGCACAGCTGGAATTTGCCCTTGCTTCGTTCTGGATTTTCTCCTCAGCTGCAAGTGTCTCCTGAGCGATCTGCAAGTTAAGGCCCCCCTGCAACTGTGAGATAATTGTCTTTTCTTTAAAATAAAACACACTGCCATTATTTTATGTATGGACTGTCTGATTCTAGTTACCTGGTTTGCAATAGAACATTTTAACATAGACATGAACATAGCCATGGCATGAAGCTATAAATAACATTTAAATCTTTTTCTTCTTTTGTGTTTAAGAACCATATTTATTATATAAACTTTTGCTAGTTCTAGTAGTCATTCTAAAGCCATGTTTGCAATAGCAACTCCCCTGTTACATTACTGCAATTGCAATAAATTATTGAAGTGCAAGTCTAAACATATAAACTTCTATTTCAATTTGAATTCCAATTTAAATATTTCATATACTTTTCCTATAGGTTGTTCATTTATGGCTAATAATTGCACCATGGGACCAAATATAGTTTTGTTTTGAAAGGTATTTTTGGAAATTGCACCATTCTATTAGGGCTATTAATTATGCAAGGAAATAAAAAAAAAAGGAGTGTTTGTCTTGAATAGACCAACAGGATACAAGAGAAACAATGTTCGTATCAGGAAGAGTATATTAAGACAAGTCATAAATTCAATATTGTAAAATAGGAAAAGTTAGAGACACACTGTAAACACCTAGTCTTAAATGTGGAACAGAACTTCTTTGCTTAGAGCATTACTGCCTACTTCTCCAAATGGAAAAAGCAATAGAAAAACAATTGATGTAACCTATTCTCCCAGCCATACTCATCACCTTGCGTAGTCTTCTGATCAGATGATAGTGTTTTGCCTTTGATATTCCTTATCATTTGCTGTAATTTCACTGACATTTACAAATTCTATTGTGAAGAACAGTGATAGTGATATGCCAGAAGCTTATGCAAATCAAAGAGAAATAACTGTTTTATTGATCTGGTAGTTTTTTGCCTTTTTTTTCCCCTTATTTTCTCTTTTTTGTTGTTTTTGAGAACCCCTACCTATTGAGTGGCACATTTCTTCAGCCAGCCCAGAGGGTCAGTTTCCATTTTGGACTGGACTCAGGAAGTAGCAGATCTGTACTTGCCTTTTGCTTCCCCATCTACGATTGTTCTGCTAGCAGTAAACTCCAAAGAAGTTTGAGAAAGAAAAAAATCAGGTTTCATGAATTATCTGGTGTTGAACTAAAGAAATAAGCATTATATGAAAAAATCATATAACGGGAAATAAAATTACTAGAAAGAAATGAAAGAAAGAAATGAAACTATGAAAGTTCTCATGGTTTTTCTACATTCAACCTACAAAATAAGAATTTTGTTAGAATTTTGGTATTTGTCACATGAAAGAACCATGTTAATAATATGACCTTTCTTTTTTTAGAAAATAAATGAATGGTGAATGAGTAACAAAGAATCAAAATATCTGTCCTCATGGAAAGCTAGGTTCAGCATTTAGGCACATACTAAATGAGAATGACTATGGTTTGTCATTATCTGACAACTAAATGGCTATTTTAATAGGTCACTGTTTAATAATGGTGAATTATTTGTAGTTGAACTCCTCATTGGTCTGATGCCTTCTCATTTTACAAAGATTTCTTTCCAGCATGATGAGGAGGTGATGGTTAGCATGGTGTAGGAAGTGGCTTTGCAGTCCAGGAAACTTCAAAACTTTCTTGTTCCATAACTTAAAACCAACACTTCTTGAAGATGAGAGACAGGACAAGGTTTAGAGGTGCCAGTGCCCCAGTGGGAATCTGGTTTCATGAGAACCACATTCCAGACTCTGGTCTTCTTAAGGGACTTGTATTTCTGTGTAAGTGTTATCACCACTAAGCTATTCTCTTTTCTGTCTCTCTCTCTCATTTTGATCAGAAATTCTGTCCTGGAGCAAAGACATCTTTCTCAATGAAAGTTTCATCTGAACTAGTACATTCCTGTGAAAAGTTGTGATTCCAATATACTGGCATTTTTGACAGAGTTGACTAGCACTACCCACGATTACTTATATACAAAATCAAGTATCCAGCACAGTGAGTAGCTGAGTAATCACATAGTTGTTAGCTAAGACTTTTTTATATATATTGATGTATTACTTCTTAATAAATTGGAACTTATAAATGATATATTGCTCAATAAAACTCATACCTGAAGTTCAACACACTTACAGGAAACAATCTCCAAGCTAAAGCTATTTAAATATGTGCTATAATGGGTTTGCCTTAATTTTGCACAGTAAGTTAGTCCTTTTTTTTTTTTTTTTTCGTTTTCTCCTGACTACATTGTATGTGGCATTAGTTAGGGGAAACAAAGTTCTACTTACAAGTGCAGCTAGTGACACTGTGATGTCAACTTAAGTTTTGTTCCTTTTCGGGTAACATTCTGTATATACTTTCTTCTTGTAATCTTTAGTTTCAGAATTGGATGGTACATTTCCTGGGAGCATTTTTATACTCTTAAATCATATTGTTGACCTTATCAATGTTATCAAGTTTATAGACAAACTTATAAAAGTATTACAGTGCTTAACTATGAAAGCTACAACTTAGCAAGTGTGATGCATAAAACTCGAGATGAATGCGTTAATATGACACTTAAAAAAGGCTTTGATGGAATCAAAGGGAAGTGTAGGGTATGGACTTCTGTTGAAATGATGATGGCAGAATCAAACTGCATCTTTTGTTCTTTAATGGTGTTATTTATCATGAACCCTTTAATCCTGGAAAATAGACTTTTAAATTATTTTGGCGGGGATGACATGAAAACTAAGCAGATGCTGCTCTTTCTCCACATGAACATGTCCTAGTTCAGAGGACACTCAGGCCAGTGCTGCAGGAGGCTTTCTGAAAAATAGATGCTCAGAGATACAATCTGGCTACTGCCTTATGCCAGAAAGAAATGTAGTACACTCTCCTCTTTACTGTTCTCTTTGTCCCTTTTTTTCCCCTTGTGAAATATCAGCCTTACACAAGCAAAATGCATAGGGAATTCCTTGACCAATACTACCTACTTAAAGACATGCTGCATATTACTTTTTAAAGTACATGAAAATGGAGATCACTTTGGAAAAAAAGAGCTTTTTTTGTCGTAGCTTAATTTTCCAACATTACCGTGATTCCTTTGCAAGTAGTGGACCTTAAGGAGAACGGTATCTTTGCATAAATGGAAATTCTTTAGTTTGTCATCAAAAGGAATGAAGATCACTGTGAAAAGAAAAAGTGAATGTTTAAATGGGCTTAAATTTCAGCATCATGGACACTAAAAGTTTCCTCCAGTGTAATGATCTTTGTTTAATTGTTTTATACCTGTATAGTTTGCTTAATCTTTTAATTAGACCCATATACTGCAGCCTCAAGCACAGCAAAAACATATTTCTCACAGTTTTTCCTAATATTACGTTCAACTTCTTACCTCAGATCGAAAAAAAAAAAATCACCCAGCTCCACTAATCCCCTCTCAGACACAGATGTTGCCAAATGAGAGCCCTGGCTGCCAACTCTGCAAAGAGTTTCCTGATGCCCCAGTTGCACTGGGTGACAGACCTCCACAGGCTTCCAGGTGAAATGTGGCCATTTCCCACCTATCTCTCTGTTCTCAGCACCATCCAATTAATGATGGACCCCGACCAGCAACGATCTCCAGCAGTGAATATTATTGCTAGCCCTACTGAGCACCTGCTGGTAAGGTTTCCCTGTTTTCCCCTGCACTCTAAATGCTCTCATTGTTTATTCATAGAGTCGAAGATTAGAGCCAGAAGGGACCAGTATGATCATCTAATTTCTAATCAGAAATCTATCCAGTTTTTCACAGTCCTCCTTTCCTAGCCAACATTAGAAGTGGACATGGAATATAGTTTTCAGAGAATCATTTGTTTGGAATTTGTTTGTATTTTTGTCTGGAATTTATTTTTTTGGTCTGAATTGTACTGAAGTACAATATTCCATTGTACTTCAATCTTCTGGGCTTGTTCAGGTAACATGGTTTCTCACTCAGCTGCCTCTATCAGAGATTCTCCAGGACTAGACTCTGCCTTACAGTCCTGGTCTCTGGTTCATCTGTGATCTCGGAAGTCCACATGTAACAACTCACTTGTTTAAGAAACTTACAGACATCTTGGCATGAGAACTTATAATAAACCGAATCCACCAACATTTGTGTAAATTGTTCAGGCTTGCATCTATAAAATTACAACTCTTGAGTTGAGCCTTGAGTCTTTTCTCCTTTTCTATCTTTTTTTCTTTTAATAGTAAGACAATATAAATATCAATGCCAAAAGTGAAATGTAATTCAAAAGAGTTTGAGTTTTACCAATGATGGGTATCTAGAGCAACTCAAGAGATCAGGTTAATCAGGAGTGCCTGCAGAACATGTTGTTCTTGGCCCTCCAGGCTGTGCTGCCCTTCCAAAGACATAGTTATAGAGGAGCTCACTAAAGAAGAGTTATGTGGATTCAACATATTTCTAGAAATACAAGCATTCTGCAGATGCCAGCCTGATATAACTTATCTCTTAGCTTGGCTAACTACAGCTGGAACAATGCTCTTTTAAAATGTTTCTGGTTCCTTGAATCAAATGGCTTATATTTGGATGATTCAAAAAATGGGACAGATAGGACACATGACTGTTTGCAGCCCTCTGCATAGAGGTACCCCAAAAACCTTTGTGTATGCTTTGTCCTGGTAGGGCAAAGCCCAACTTGAATTGTTCTGTATATCCTATAAAAATAGAAAGGAAGGCATTTCCAATCTAAACATGTCATTGCCAAACTAAATCTAACAAACAAAAAGCAAATATTTTTCAGACCTGATCTTTAACTGTGTACCTAGATATGAGAGGGTAATCTTAGCTTAGCCGTTGTGCTATTTTTTTCCTGTTAATGACAACCTGAGACACACACTGAAACAGGATTCATTCATGAAAAGGGATCTTTACAGACTGAGTAGAAACTCAGACTGAGATAGCTGCTGCCAGAGAAAGGTGAATAGCATATAAAAAAGAAGGAGTTCTTCAGCTGAAAGATTTTACTACAGAATGATGAAAGGTGAATCTCCTGCCATCAAAAAATACCAGTACAACTGAAAATACATCTTCTAGTTCAGCAAGTGGGAAGAAAAGGTGACAAAGATGTTTTAGAAATTTCAGGGATGTAGGTAGTTATATCTAATTTTAGCTCATGATGATATATTGTGAGTATTAGTCCATTCATAAGTTAATTTTCAAATCTGGACATCCGAGCAGGCTCGAGAAGGAAGGCAGAAGGATTCTTAGTAACAAGTTTGCCAGGTTTGCCTTTCAATTTTTAACAAATATTAGAACTGTTTTTATTTGCTTATTTTTCCCCCTCCAAGATAATTGGTTCTTTTTTGATTACAAAGAAATGTATTTTAGGGTATATCTACACTGCACACTACAGTGCTATGTAGAATTACCCAAACAAGCCCTGCAAGAAGCAGTAGCACTAATAGCTTTGAGCAACAGCCATTCAGCCAATTTCTGTTTCTCATCTTTTCATTGTAGGAAGAAATAATCTGCATCAAGGAAGTGGGAGACCTGGGTTCCTGACTGCCAAGAGCAGGAATATTTGCAGTGAGTATGCAGGCAGTAGGGAAAACATCCCGTCTCTGCTGCTAAAGTGTGTAACTGCTGGCCTGGGGTCTGCAGACATGTAGGTAAGAGTCAGTTCCATTTTTCAGCCGGGCGGTAAGGTCTTCAGACTAAGCTCTGAAAACTGAGAGATCAGTTAAGCCCTTGTGGTCAGCCTGTCTGCCTTTGAGATGCCCTCTATGTAGGCAGTTTCCCACTAGCGCATGACTTTTCCTACATACACTTCTGACTGTTTCCATTTCCCTACTGACTGGTGCATAACTTAGCTTGGTGCATAACTTAGTTCCCTCAACCCACCAGGGGCTGGATGCTTAAAATATCTTTCCACTTGCAAATATTTAATCTCAATTTTACCTCTGACCCTTGTGCATCTCAGTTTGTACTATGAGGGTAATAGCACTTGTTCAAAGGGTAAGTGCATTCAGGTCTGTGAGGCAGCTGGGTGCTTGAATCAAAAGTTTCATAGATGAATCTCACCATCTGACAAAAGCTCACTCCAAGACACTGATTTACCAGCTAGTGATTCTTATTTTCTGTCATCTTCCTTTCTTCCCTTCTCTTAGGGAGATTTTTTGAGTTCAATTGTCAGCACTTCTGACTTTCTCTCATTTTTACACCAATTCCAGATGTTCCAATTTTATTTTTTCTCCTTTTCATGAATGAGAGCTAATCATCATTAGAACATAAGGTCTTCCATTTCCCAGTCTTCCTTTCATTTGGAAAATGCTGCCTCTACTCTGAGGACCACGTGTAGTTTGTGTGAACCACATTTTGGCAAGTAGGTCATTGTGATTAAGTGGAACTAAATAATTTGTCTATGAAATAGTCTTTTTTTAAACAGAATACTCTGGAGGATATTGTCATTACTTTGATCCTTAACAGTGATTTGTCAGATGAGTCATTCAATATTTTTGTAGTTTTGATGAGTTACATTCATGAAGAATCCCAGTGTGATTAAGAATATCTAACTTCCCCAAATACTTACCCACTCACTTTTTAGATTTTGCTTTCAAGTTTGTCTTATCCTGGAAAGCTCAGAATATCAATGATGCCTGAAAGTGAACACAGGTGGAACAGAGGCTTAACCAAAGTAAATTTCTTCACACAAGCATGCTTTACTGTTAATCCATGCTTCGGGAGTTCATTTCTTCCCCCCATCTTTGGAGCATATATATTGTCTTTGGTGGAAAGTTTTAAGCCTCGATCAGATGAACTGGTATTGACTGAATGGTGTGTGGTATTCACATCTACAAACTATTTAGGCCAGGAAGTACTTTACAGATTTAGGAATGCTGATATACCAAAGAGGTGTTTTGAATGTAAATAGAGCTGCATTAGCAAAGTTTTATTTGGTACCAAAGTTTCAAGTCTATCTATCTTCCTTTAGCCAAACAAACTGGAAGTGTCATTTCTCTGGTCTCTTTATAGCTAGGGGTCCTGCTGGTGCAGCTTCAGGGTGCCACTCTGATTGACACAGCAATGCCACAGCAGTCTGCCCCTCGCAGGAGATGAAATGACTCTCAGGCTGATTCTCTGAATCTCCTGGCAGAATTTTGCCTATTTGCTATGTTATTAGCGTATATAACTAGGAGTCTTGTTACCTCGGGTCTTTATTTCTCAATAGGGCACGGACTTGCCAGGTGACCTTTAGTGAGACATCTCCTACCATTTTGCCTTTCTCCACTGTACAATAGAAATACCTCAGCGAGACTTAATTCATTAGTATTTGTAAAGCTTTTGCTGATCTGTAGAATAAAGGCATTCTACCCATGAATAATACTTATCCTTGCCACATAATAAAAGTGTTTTATGCTTGCCTTTAGGATGAAAAGGAATATAAAACAAAATACTGCAGTAAGCAATGGTGACAAATACCTTGATTCTTGCCTAATGCTATATGCAATGTGCATGCGTCTGCCAAAAGAATGAGAATCCACAGGGGTAGGTATCAGAGGAGGATGCTACATCTCTCCCTCTCTTGATTATCTAAATCTTTCTAGAAACAAAATATAAAGATATCCCATTGAATACCATGCTGCATATTATCACAGAATTAAATGCATTAAATTTAATTGAAGCATATTAGCAATCTGTGAGAGTCCTGAGTATTGACTCGCCTGCATCAACTGCTCTCTCAGCATGTTCAGGCAGAAATTTCATTTCAGCAACTATCTAATGAAGTGAGTATGTAGGATTAGCTGCTTTCTCTTTTTCACTATATCTGAGTGTATGGATATATTATTTGGTATCTTGATAGCTTCAGCAAGACTATCTATTAGCAACTCTCTTCACCAAGTGTCTCTATTATGCTTTCAAATATAGGTAAAAACAAGGTATAATCAGACCAGAGGCAGCTAAATATTCTAATGACATCCTGTTGTGAGTTCGAGATGTTTTTACAGATTATCTTACACTCAAACATTTTTACCCTTTATGAGCAGTATCTTGAGGTGTAACCTGAAGTTGCAACCTAATGGCCAACTGAGAATCAAAGCTAGGTCTTGTTCAGCCCAGGATTGCTTCTCTCCTTCAGAAAGTACTGAAAAAAATTTTGACTGAAAAAATGCTTTCTCTCACCATCATTTCTACAGACCTCACCTTGCTTCATATGTAGTGGAGCTTTTCCTCATTAACAAATCGATGTATAAGGAAGTAATAAATGTATCTGCAATAGAATGTGTTTACAGAATTCAGCGACTGAGTATCAAATACTTCTGTTTAGTCACAAAGAGAACTTATTAGCAGTAACGATATTGGTTAAACCAGGAGATTTATTTCCTCATCCTTGTTTCTGAGTCCTAGAACAGTGAAGGGAAGAATGAGTGTATTAGCACTCAGACTCTTCTGTAAGTCAGTTCAAAAACTCATTCTTATGTGCTCATGGATAACCTGTGTGCAGTGTATTGTGGCATAACTGTAGGGAAGTCAAGATAGAGAATGTAGGGTCTTGGACAAATCTTAAAAGCTTCTTCTTAAATAAGCTGGAAATTCACAAATTAATTTAGAATTTTTGTAGTAAAATATGCAGGCACATGCTCATCCATTAGGCAAAACCCTCTGATTGACAAGCAGACTCAGTATCGAATTTGAAACTGTCATTGTAGGGCTATTAAAAGAAAGAAGTTTGTAAAACCAGTTTTCAGGGGAGACTTCTGTAAATAGACTGCTCTTGTGTCTCTGCTTTTCTAGTCTGTGTTACAGTTATATTCACATGCCTATTACATTGTTATTGAGTTTTCTTCTATAAATTGACCCCAACTGCTACTCTAAAATCTACCTAATATGAAGTGTGGCTTTGTGACTGGGCAGATTATTAAAATATTGAAGTATACACACCAAATCATGCAAAAGATACTTCTTGTTGATAATTGTTGATAATAAAGCCTAAATATCTTTTGAAAGATGGCCTTTTATGAACAGATTTATGATCCAAATTGTTCCCAAACAAAGCTCCTTCTTGGATGTTACTTTGCACTGACTTCTTTCTTTTAGTCATGTACATATCTCCAAAAGAGATTTTAAAAGTACAACTTAACCTTTGGCAGGTTATTTAAATAGAGATGAGTAGTTATGTTGCAAAACAGATGAAAAATATGTCCATTGTCTTCTATGTGAAATATAAACATGAGAGATGACAGAAATTAGCATTATGTTCAGTGTGACTTGCAAGTTCAAACTTAGTGGAAAAAAATATATAAAAATAAAATAGGCTTTGTGTGTAATTGAAAGAAAAGAACGTATCTACCAAAGTGATTGTGTACTCAAAGAAACAAACACATTTGTATAGCCCTGGAGTTTCTTCAAAAAGTTTTCTATGCCTGGCTATTTCTGGTGTGGGGTGTTTGCCCTACTGCAGAGTAAAAAATGTGAATGAAAAGAGGCTTTGTCTCTTTGCACACTAGTCTGCATAACAATATCAAAAGTCAGGGTCAATTATAAATATTTCTGCTGATGGGAGAAAATTTCCCAGTTATATTTAAATACATAAGCACACACACACACACACACACATGTGTATGCAGTTTTTTACACTACAAGTCTCAGTAAACTACTTGGCTACTAAGTGCCACATAAGTTGCTTGAGATATTATGACCAGATTGTTCGCAGGGGCTAGTAATGGATTATAGTGCTTTCTAGCTCCAGATTGCCAGTTCAAATCTGGGTCAGGTTGACACTGTCTGAAAATTATTACTGTTTGGTGGCTTATGTGAAATGAGTTGGAGACCTCAATATAGTTCCTAAAGGCTGGGTTAATATAACACAAATGTCACCAGATGATTGTCGGTTTCAGGGTTCAGGCTGAAGCACGCTGAAGTCAGTGGAAAAACTTCCATTGATTTCAGTGGGTATTGAATTAGGCCTTAATTATGGAGAATGAACCCTCCTTGCTCTTGGAAGTTGTTATTTACAAGGGGGTGAAGGATGCCCATGAACTGCTCCTGAGGGATGCATGCTGCTGCCAGCCAGGATAAAGCAAAAGGGGATGCCTTGCTGTATTGATGCTTCACTGAGATAATACCAAGATGGGCCAATTCTTGAGGAGGGTGTGCTTCAGCACACCTGCTTTCAGGTCCTTAAATTAGCTAAGAGAGGGCTTATTCCACCAGAGATAGATGGGGAGTTAAACTCTCTCTCAAAGTTCAAAACATCCTCTTACTAGGCTCAGTTATGGTCAACTGGTGAGATAAATTACCCTGGGTTTATCTCTGGATCATGTGCTCTCACATAACAACATTCTCGTTTTTGTTTCAACAGACGACCTCTGCTAAATTCCACAGATGATGACCTGGCTTCAGTTTGGGGTGTGTTTGGCCACCATCCGGCTAACCTGCTTTAGTGCAGAGATGAATGAGAAGTGACTTGATCCTTGGCACTAAGTGCCATCAGTAGAGGAGGAATTAAAGACTCTTCAGTTTAACTGGCTGGAAATTTAAACCAGACAAGTTAAAATGGGAAATGAGGCACAGTGTTATCACTGTGGTTGATTAACCGGTGGAACAAACTAGTAGCAGAAATGGAATAATCTCCATGTCTGTCTTCACATCACGTTCAGATACACATCTTCATGATACGCACTTGTCAAATGTGTCACTGGACTGTGTCTGTTGACACAGATCACACAGTTAAAGTGATGTAGTGTTATTGCCAAGGGATCCCAAAAAAGGAGGGAAGGGAAGAGGAGAACTGAGCTGCTTGTCTGATAAACAGCAATAGTTACCTCTGCTTTCTGTTCTCTTTCTAGTTCAGCAGATGAAACACTTTGTTAATGTGTGTATGTTCACTTTGGGAATTCAGTACTTCGTCTCCTAAGTGAAATTTATGATACAAAGTTGGATATTATTTGCTTGCCTTTTTCAATTTATTTGGATTTGTTTAGCAATGGTGGTGTCATTGATGCTGTTTGATTGTCATTAAACATAACTTTAGGTTTAAAGAAGACATAACTAAGATCATTTCACCTTGTGTCTTTAAACGGTTATAAACATGGTGTTGCCCACAGAAAAGTTTAGGATGACTTTACAGAAAATCAGTAGAGAATGATCAGATTTATATATAAGCTTAAGGAAGCTTGCAATTCAGATTACTGAAATATTTCTATGATGTCAAGCATTTAACTTCACAAGTAATTGTATTATGTATGTGTATCTCTGTGTATGTATCTGTAGCTGTATCTATCTATTAAAAATATACAATATTCAAAATGAAAAGACATTTTCTTTAGGAAAGAATTACCATTTAACCATGCAATTGAGAATAGATTTACATAAGAAAATAATTTAAATCTGCTATTCTTTTCCCAAATGCCACTAAAAAAAGGCTCTTTTGTATTAGTTATCTTCTTCACATCATCCTACTCCCCTCTTAAACTGCCTTCTGAGTTCTGTTTCATTTAATTGGCAGATGTAATGGGTAAGAACACAAAATCTGTATTGAGTGATCACAAATCCTGGATATTTCGCTCAAAGACACACCTTTTTTTTTTTTTTTTCTCCACATGCCTGTCTCATCTATGATTACATGATCAAGAATTGCCATAGATTTAATTGCTTATTCTGAGACACTAAAACTACTCAGAGACTGCATGGATTTATAATGTACTTTTTCAGAGTACACCTGACCTGAGAAGGAGCAGAAGACACTTCATAAGGTCATCTTTCCAAAGGTGAGGCAATGTACTGACCAGGAATGAATGTCAATCAAAAGCTACAGAGTAGATTATATTGGCTCAGAAAGGCAGGAGAGCTAGGTGATAAGGATAATGTTACACTGCAGTAAGTCTCCTGCTTACATTGTGAGAAATGCAGATATGCATTGCAGAAATGCAATAATTTGGAGAAATACACGGATCTTTTTTTTTGCTTACTTAGTTTTGTGTCTAATTATTGCCCCTTCTGATCTGGCTGCCTCATGTCTGATTGATTGTTCATTCATTTCATCTGATTATCTCCATTGCTTTTTGTACGACTTCTGTTAACATGGAATCATGGTTAGACTTATGCTGAATATCTGGGTGCATAGATAATGTAAAGCAGGAAGCTTGAAGACTAGTATACCTTTGGTGCATATTTTAACTGTATCCACATGCATTCATGCAGGTAGTCAAAACTGATCATATATTAATTTCTTTCAGACAGAAATCTCTTTGAGCATTAAGTAACCACAAACACTAAGAAAATGAGGAGAAAACCTGAGACATGTAGTAGCAGTAGGATACACAGTCAGTACTGTGGATAATAATGAAATGAGATTTTTCTCCCCGTTCTGTTCAGTAATCTTATTTATGAAAAGTGTGAGAACAAAATCGACACTAAGAATCCTTTTTTTTTTCTTTTTTTTTTTCCCATGAGAAGACACATGGAAAGTCAGTGACTTATGAATGTCTTCATAAACACAGAACAACTCCTGCAACCTTTGTTCTGTCATTTGTACACCCAAGCCTGAGCTTTCTGCTTCTTTTTTTAGGCACCAGCCTAAAGTAGAAATTGCACCAAATTGCACTGTTTTCATATTCAGGCTCCAGGTCACAATTCTGTGGGAAAACATTGCCTCTCTGCCTGTGATAGCATTCTCTACCAATTCAGACATATTCAAATTTCATGTATTTTAAATTCAGGTAAAGATTAATTAACAATAGAGTCCTATTCTATAGTATGGTCTCTAATTGAATATGTCCTTGTTCTGTAAATGTTGATTCCCAGAAAAATAGGACCCATTGGACAAGAAAAAAGCCTTCATTTTTGGCTCCTGTTTCAGGAAGATAAGAATTAGGGAGAAAAAAAAAATGGGGAGAGAGAAAGAGAAAAAAAAATTATAAAAGAACAAGTCAACTCAGGGCTGAGCCCTCTGCTACCTAAATGGTCATGGGAAAATTCCATGAAGCATTGACACAGAAATTCTCAGGTAGACGAGGGTTTTTTTCCTGCCAGTACTGAAAATTGGTTGGAAAGCAAGATGTAAGCGCAATTAGCCTGGTGCTAAGTCCAAGTTTACAAGCCTTGCCGTTAATTATATTTATGCTGTTTCTGGTTGCTTAAATACAGGCCACATCATTGTACCACAGAGACATATATTCAAGCTTTTGAGCTCTACCAAAAAATGCATTTTGCCCACTGCCTCAGGGACTTGCATACATTGCTCTTCACTGAAATCAATTAAGTTTATTTTGAAGGTCCAGCTTGTGGTTTTGACACTGGAAAAGTCTTTGATGAAGTGGCAAAGAGAAAGAAGTTGAATCAGATGATAGAATATATTTTGTGTTTGTGATTAGAGACTTAACTATATCCTGGTGAAAGTACATGTTTATTAATATGAACTTTATGAAGCAAATATCTGATGGACAGCTAGTGGGCTGGAACACCTCTCGTCACCTAAGTATTACAAAACTCCCAGTAACTAATAGCCTCACAGAAATTAGGACTGATATGGGGGTTCAGAAGAGAGCTAATTTCACCTAGATCTATCTTCCAGTATGTATTTTAACTGGTAAGTAAGAGAGAAGGAGGAGAACCAAGACATGCAGGTGCAGTCTTGCAATGGCTGTGAGAAAGGCTAACACAAAGTTTCAGAGGTGCCCGTGTAGGACAAGAGGAGAGAAAAGTGAGTGGGCTTTGCAGTGTCCAAGAAGAAAGTCATTATAGTTTTAAAATGAGGTTTCCACGATATCTAACTTGAGATTAGGCCCTGGGAGGGCCTAGCCTCACTGTCCAGTTAATGGAAAGAAAACGGCCCCAAAGGGGAATCCAGAATGCAATCTGAGTGACGCCCACACCCTGAATTGCCAACAGAAGTCACTGACCAGACATGGAAACTATTCAAACCCTGTAGCTTGCAGGCAGTTTGGTGATGTACCTACACTTGCTAGAAGTTAATATCCATCCCAGGAGTTTTCTGAAAGGCAGATACTACATCGTTTCCCCTCTTTCACAAAGATTGTCTTATATTTGATGCTTATAAGAGGAGATTTATAAAACTGTGGAAAAAAATGTAGCTACATGTATAATCTCCACAGTTTTCCCTAACCATTCTAATTAGCTAATTAGACTTGTCAGGAAAGGTCCAACTGATACCATGAAAAATATTTAAACTAATCTAAACAAGATAAGTAAAACCCAAGGAATTGGATAAAATGTTTTTAGGGCAGAATCATTTTTGGCTTCCTAAGTGCTCTTATGTATTTTCTAAAATATGCAGTATAGAATTGCTTGCACTCGTTTAATGCTTGCAGAAGGCTATTGCTGATATGCAAAGGATTTATGTCCAGGACTAATGTGAATACTGAGGGAAGAACAGAGTCCTTTATTTCTTTCCTATCCATGTAAATCTTAGATGTTCTGAGCTGTCTTTTGATATTCTTCAGAAGTATAACTGGAGCATGGGTGAGAATTTAAGTGTCATAATCCCATGTTGCTAGTAATAGTATAATATTAAGTGTCATAAGGTAACAAAAAAAGGGCTGTCATTTTTTTTCCCTTTCCAGTCATAGGAGTGGAGAGTTATTTAAGTTATTCAAAGCAGGTAGAAATCTGACTAACAAACATCCTTGCTTTTCTCTGTTTTTTTTTTCCTTTTCTTTTTCTTTTTTAGATAATGTCTTGATTGATTTGTACTTATTTTGTATATATGTCTGGAAAACCAAAAGAATTAAGTGCTAACCAATCTCATAACATGGGTCCTGACAGAAAATACTATAGGTCACAGAATGCAAAACTACTGACCACCTACTATGTTGCATTTATTATTAGGAAAACTCAGAGGAAAACTGCCACTCTTGCCAAGACTGTGCACAGAGACCCAGTAGTAGCTATCACTCTTGGAGCTGTCGATTTGTATCATAATTACAGAAAATACAAATAACAAACAAGCTTCTGGACTGCCAAAGAATGGCCTATTTAGGGCACTCCATAAACTGTTCTTATCTACGCTGTTTGAGTTTGAATATTTCTGTGATGTGGCAAAACTTTAACAAGCCGTATTGGGCTTTTATCTATTTTTTTTTTAATGAGTGTAATCTTATTAGTGCTGCTAATGAGTGAGTATGTTTGAATCAGAGTTAATGCTAGTCAACTGAGGAAGCTGAGAAGTGATGAATGGAGTAAAGTCTGGGTTGAGTTTTGCGCATTTGGAAGGCTTTCAACCTATTTTGGAATTAAGAATCCAGGTTAATGTGGAAGGTATATATTTTTACAGGGCCTTGCAGGAAGTTAGTGTAGATATAAATGTTGAAGGCCTGTCCAGTGATAAAATCTAAAATAGAGCCAAGCATAACTCTTTTGTAAAATTTATTGACCATAAAATGATTTCAGGATCACTAAAAATATTTATGAATTCAAGTTGGATTTGGCAAACCATTTTGGATAACAAAATAAAGAAGAAAGAAAACATCTTGGCATTGCCAAATGACAGATTTGAAAATTGTCTTTAGAAACATATTTTTTAGAAAAGATTTTGTAAAACCTTACTCAAACAAAATGTTTTGACTGATCCACAGTGATTTTCCCTTCTCACCAATCCAGCTTTGGGCAAATTGGCAATGTTCACTTAAAAATATTTACTGATATATATATATATATTGCATCTTGTCTATTTTGGCCAATGCTAAATTAACCTAGAGAAGTGTAGCTCTCATAAGCACTTCTTGACCTCAGGAGTTTGTAAGAGTGTCCCTGTTGTGGTGCTGGCAGCCACAGAGGGAGCTGCTGACCCTCTGCATCTTGCAGAAACAAGAGTAAATTCCATGTTCTGGGCAACAGGGTTTTGTGTGACATGCTGCCAGATTTAATCCCACCTAATGATGAAGCATCCAGGTGTGCAACATTACATGTAGCTAGAGCTGGCTGGATATAAGCCGCAAATATCTTAAGCATAAATATACTATCAAGACCCTAACCCAAATTCGAAATCAGGGCAGTTCTCTCCCCTCACACAAGACTCCTCTTTAAACTTGCCAGAAATATTTCCTAGATGCACTTTTTTTAACTGCTATATCTAGTCACATCAAGTGGTTGCAGAGACCCAAAGGCCTGGTCTTGTAAAGAAGTGCTGTATGTGATTTTAAGGTTAATGAACTGTAGTGAGGCCTGTTGGCTTTGATTGCTAGGCATGTGGGAGTCAGGGATGTGAAAATAGGTTGGATAGGAGGGAGTTTGGGACTGGGAGTAGCAGGGATATTGGTGAATTATTCACAGTTGGGGCTGGTGTCAAGAACTGGACAGAGCTGCTTTGAGACTGGAAGAGCAGAACCTGGATGTGAGCAGTAAATCAATAGAGCAAGAATACAAATCACTTCAGAATAGGAAAGCTGAGCCCTAGCAGCTCCTCAGCTGGGTTTGCCTACGTCTCTGTTTTATGTTGGAAAGGTTTTCAGCTTCTATGGAGACAGGCTGTGGAAACTGAGGCATGATGGCTGCAGGATTGTGCCCTGCCAGGAGGAGTTACCCCGAAGGTAGTAAAATTTTGTACTTTTAGGTGGCTGAGCGGTGGTAGATTATGCATTGCTTAAGTGGTAGATTATGCGTTGCTTTGTGTTAGAGTTTTCCTACGATGTGACAAATATGTTTAATCTGATAAAATCACTTGGGAGGGCCAAAAATATTCCTCTCTCCATATTTCTCTGAAAACAATGTGATTTAAATGATAATACAAAAGCTGACTAATACTTTTATTGTAATCGATATTAAGCACATTGCTTCATTATGAAAGAAGATCCTTTCAAGATGTCTGTATGCAGGGGAAAAAAGGGATCTAGTAGGGCATAGGGCTGAATTTTTCTGTTGGGTCTTTGTGCTGACTTCATCAATAATTTGTTTTTGGTCTCATACGACGAGTATGCACAGGGACAGAGCTCAAGCACACTGGACAATAGCTTATTTTAAATTTCTATATATGATTAGCAGGCCAACCACTAAATGCTTTCAAAATCAATCAGCTTTGTTTGAATGCATACAAGAAAGGATAGACATACTAAATTGCCCTATCTCTAGCTAATATTTGTTTGATGCATCTAACTTGCTTTCTTCTTTTTAAGACTCTTCCCTGCCTTCATGGGATTCACCCTTTGCCTGTTCCCTCCTTTGTCTGTGCTGCATCTCACTCTATTGCCAGGAGGAAGCTCTGTGCTACAACACAAGGATTTCAGTCTGTGGGAAGACTTCTGGTATCAAGCTAGTTCAGGTATCCTTACACCACTGTGAGCACTATGGTATAGGTAAAAACACAAGTCAAAAATTAAGGTTTAACAGTGCTACCGTGTTACTTGTTGGTGCTGAATTTGAGTGCCAGGGGATTTTTATCTCTTTTGGTATGTTCATAAATACAAAGAGGATGATTATCTAGAATGCCATATAGATAGTGGCAGTAAGTAACCCAAAAGAGATGGCTCACATGGCACACTCCCCCCAGAGTGAATGCTGCTATGGTACTTTCCTTTCCTTTCCTTTTTTTTTCCCCCCCATGTGACTAAACTAAAAATATCTTGCATTTCCAAAAAAAAAAAATCCCCTGGTCAGCCCTGCAGTGCCCTTTGTTTTTCTAAGAAAATCTCCCTTTATCCTTTAAGCCAGCAAGTTCCAGCTGTTGCCGGAGTTCACTGTTGTGTCAAGAAGGAATTACTTTAACATTTCCATAAAGAAATATTTGCTCTTACAGACTGTTTAGTTTTGACTGTCATTCAAGTCTCTTTGCCACCGCTTGTTTCTCTGCCTCCTAAGCAGTCCATGCTGCTGCCGATCAGACATTCTTCTCCAGTCAATGTGTCCAGCCCAATTTTTACATCCAGTAGCCTGACTGTCAGAATTAGATCATACCCTCATGACCCATATACAATCTGTTATCAATTTT